>JAUZNJ010000040.1:147757-159265 GCA_034780135.1 Jordanella pulchra
CAAAGGACACAGAAATCTGAAATGGGTCATTAAAATGCATGAAAGCAGAGCTTTGGACAAGAAACAAAACCACCAGATCAGTCGTTTTTCAGTAAGATGTCATTTTTATTGCACATTCGTCTTGCAACGACCTTTCACCTTTTGAACCTTTCAAGACCTCTGGCTGCGACCAAACACTCCGGCCAGGAGTCGGACAGAGTCGCTCACGGTAACTAATCCCAGGTCAGATTCCCTTGAGAAGTTAGATTTGAAGCATAGGGAGCCCAAACTGATCCAAGATCTGTTACTAAGAGCATATAATGACCAGGCTGTGTTGACTGCATTACACTGGAGCCAAATTAGAGTCTAGATTAGGACCATTGGGGAAGGGTCTGCAGTTAAATTACCGACAGGACAAAGAAGTAATCCCAGGAGTGAGAGGATGTGTTGCACTCCATCAAAACCTTATTTTCATTATCTAAAGTCTCTGCTCCCTGTAACCACTTCCCCAATAAAAACACAACTCCCTCCTATCACATAAATACATAAGCTATTGTTTTTTTTTTGTTTTCTTTTTTTTGTTTCTTCTCGTTTTCTGGTGACAGTCCCCGCAACATGCTTCAAATCGTCGTTTTGGCAAACCACAAATAAATAAAAACACAAACATTCATATAACACAATGTGACATTTGCTTTAAGGACATTTAGAAAGAATGAAAAGGTCCAAACAGTACAGGACTAAAAAAAGAAAAAAAAAGTATTAATATAAATAAAAAAAGAAAAGAAAGAGAGAAGCATTTGCACTTTTGTTTTCTCAGTGTTTTTCTTGCTTTTCTTGAAAAAAAAAATGATATACAGTCGCTAGCTACCAATTACGTATCACATGCAGATATATTACAAATAGTCAGTTCACCCAGTTAGTTTCTGCAAACTACCTGTCTAAACTAAGTCACAAAAAAGGTTTGTCTTGGAACCAGCAAACACTCAGCTTTTGAGATATTCATTCGTAACGATTATTCAGATTACAGTTTTTCGCTGATGTTGGAACCTGAAATGAGCCAAACTCAAAGAAGCACGAGCACGCTTTAGAACATGATCACATACCAGATGGTTTGTTGCTGTTTCTGTCTCTGTTGCCTTTTTTTTTTTTTTTACGTTAAAAGGAATGTAACAGGCTTATTTGCTAACAGGTTTGTAAAATTGGCTGAAAACTGTGATTCAAGTTGGAAACACCACTAGGCCATATCTTACCGAGGTAAAGAAAAAAAAAAACCTCTCAGGGATTACGGACTGACTCTCCCTAGCTCCAAAAGCTGGATGGGAGAAGATAGTGACGATATGTCAAAGCTGCGCAGGAGGCCACGACGTCTTCCGTCCTCCTGCTCTTTTCTAATGACGCTCTGCGGAAATGTCAGACCAATTAACAGCGTTTCCTCTGACATTTACCTGGCTTGTAGCAAAACAAACCGGACCAGACGGACAGACACTCCACCCAGAGTGCCGATGACTGATAATGTTGGCTGTACGCTTGATTTTCGACATCTAGAAACTCCTTTCAAAGGTTGGAACTCAAATACTCAGAGCTACTGGTACAGCAAATAAAACCCGTCGCTCATCCGCTTCATAAAGCCACCTGACATTTTCCTAAGAGCAGGCCGCAGTGATCAAAGCACGCACAGTTCCCCTATTCTCCCTATCCTTCTTCTTCTTCCTTGTCACATCCTCCTTTTCTCAGTGTAGCATCAATCAGGAGTTCTCTGAAGCATTCATTTAAAGCAGCACTCCAGCTTACATTTAGAGGTGTTGGCGCCTCCTTTAATGTGTGTGTCTGTAGCTAAAGAGACATAGTTACAAAAACACTCCTGTTTAAAGAAGTAACACAGATAGTGGAACGAGACGGCTAGCGGTCTAGCTAAAAAAAACAAACAAAAAAACAGCACTCCCTTCAGGTCATGGTGTCATTCACAGTTAGCCACATGTTTCAATGTTTAAAGGGTTGATTCGTTACAAACACACAGACACTGAGGCCCGGCCTTCAGCTCTACCATCTGGTATCTAAATCATGGGAATGAATAGCCTTCTTCCCCTCATATAGACAAGCTAACATGAGAGTAGAGAGAGAAAAGAAGAAGGTGACTGTCATTATGTTTATCATACAAGATGTCTGCCTAAAGCAACATGTGACTTTTTTTAAAATCCATCTAAGCAACAATGAGCTCTAAGTTTAGCCACAAGAGAAGAAAAAAGAGAAACAAAGCGAGTCAAAGAAGAGAGAGTAAGAGCACAGCTCCATGTAAATTACAATCTTCATGTTGCATTGAACCGTAAGCAACGGCACAGTCAAAAGCAAGGGGGGAAAAACGAAATAGAGAACGAGTGAGTGAGTATAAATGCCAGTGTGCTGCCCTACTATTAAACATTAACAGCTTCATTTGTATTTAAATGACCCGAGAGCCACACAAATGGTTGAATGTAGCTGGTTTAGTGCTAAAGAGAGGACTGGTGAGAAAGATGAGTCTTCTTCATTCAGTAGTCTTCCGAGTGGCTGGAAAAAACAGTTCACATATCCGATTTGTCCGACTGTATGTTTACTGCCGTTTGCTGAAAAAGAAAGGAAAAAAAAATCCAAACTAAAAATAATTCCAGTTGTAGTGACACACATTCCCGGCTGATTTCTTATGAGGTAACATTCATACACGAATACTCTCCTCTTGCTCTTCTAAACCAGGGGGAAGAATCCCTTGGTAAGAAGGAAGTGAAAAACAAACAACAAAAAAAGAAACCCCCACCCCCACAAAAAAAAAACAAATGTTGTCATTTTTGTAGTTGTATAGTGACAATAATAATGGAAATGAAAAAATATCTTGAGTGAAACAGCCAAAAGTGAAAATGAGATACTTTTGAGTTAGCGTAGTGTGTTGTTTTGCACATAGAGGCTAGCTTGTTTCGTTTTGTTTTTGGGGTTTTATTTTTTTTCCGGCTAGCACGGGTGTTGGAGTGACGGCAGCTGAACTCTCAGCCGTCGGAAATGGGCGGGGACACCCAGCCGTACTTCTCGTGGGTCTTCACCAGGGACTTGAATGTGGCCTCAGCTTCTTTACGACTGAAAGCTTTCTTGGACTTTCCTGCTTTCCTGCAAATGCGGCCCTGTGAGACATGGAGGCAAAGAGGAAAAGAAATCAGGAAACTGTGGCCTAAAAAAGTTATCACAAAATCATTACCATATATTTAAGGTCATAGAACTGTGTCCAGGGCCCCCTCTTTGTCTGCACTGGGCCTGAGGTAAACTCTTTCTCTGTATTATGTGCTTATTATCAATGGTTTTGTTATATGTTACTGCAATAAATTTTGCCAATGCTTAAAGATAGTTTTTTATGCCTTTTTTCGCATTGCTCTGAGAACTCTCCTACTTATGAGTAAAGAACCGAGTTCGAACAACTTCATGGGACTTCCAACTTCAAAGCAAAAGAAAAAAAAACATATTTAAATTAAATCTTTCATGCAATCAAGCAGTGTTAATGGAGAAGAAAGTGTTTCACTTGTTGTTTTAATAAAAAAAAATAAACAATGATAAAATGTCCATTAAAATGGTGATACTTTAAAATTCTGAGAATGAGGTTGTCAAACATTTTTATGACAATTGGCTAATGAGTACAGAATAAACACATATATTTTGGTAAAAAGAACAACTTCACTGGCACAGCAAAATAAAGATGAAAGTTTACATGTTTTAAGATTTATTTTAGTTTTTTTAACACAACTTTTCTAATTAAAGGGTAGCGCAACAGCAAATTAAACCCGTACACTTTGAATGTGGTAATTGTAGTTCTTCATTTTTATAAAGCTGAGTGTAAAACAAAACACTTTGATGCGATTTGTCTCTTTGTTTATTTGCATTTTAAATAATTCCTGTTAAGAGTTAAGGAGTAAAGTGTTTGAGATTATAATAAACAGATGATCAGCTGCAGTCAAGGTGTCAATAAAATATGTAAAAACCCCCTTATTGCAAAATGGGTAAAAAAGTCATAGATTCACTTAAACGTAACCACAATCACACTTTCCTAAAAAATACAATCTCCATTGACTTTTTGTTTATATGTTGTCCTCTGATTGCATGGCACCCTGAAGGGAGAGCCATGCCTCATAACAAACACCCCGTTAATCAATAAACAAAAACCCTAAAAATGCTCAACTGATTTTCATCATTAGGGAGAAAAGCTTAACTTTTACCCCCAAAATACAGGGTAAGTTTTACTTTAATTAATTAGGGGATGATTCCACTTGAGACACGCTCTAATTCTAGGGTCCCAGAACCAATGAGGTTTGACATATAAAGCTGTTTCTTGAAGATTTAACGCAGTGCTTAATAAGTATTGTCATTATTGGTTATAAGCTCAATCATTTTAAATTTAAAAAGATTATCTGTTCATTTTAACACAAAGCAGCGAAATAAAAGCAATTCCTAAATAATCAAAGCGGTCTTCAGATGTCTCAGTTATGTACAATAAGCAGGTTCTAAATTGATAAGAGAAATTGAAGCAAAATGCTTGATTCATGCAGCAAACTTGACCACTCAAGGTTTTTTTTTTCAAAAAGATTCATAGTTTTGAGGTTTTAAAGAGGATAAGAAGCTGTTGTATAATCGCACAGATTGAACTTTTTTTTTTTTAAAGAAAATAAATCATTTGATATAACTTCAAAGAGCAACTCATGTCAAAACATCAGCATTTGATATCTGTATGCTGTCAGTCTAAAAGAAAGATAGAGAGAAGCTCCTTTGTTTAGCAGTGTTATTAAACTCCTACTGGTAAAACAAGCCAGATTTACAAAGCTAAAAAAACCCAGCCCACACATGCACATTGATGAAGTTAATGGCAAATGTGCTGCCGCGGGGGAGATGTTGACAGAACGAGTGGTCTGAACGCAGGCTGACCAGGGCGAGATCAATGTTTAAAGGCAGAGAAAGAGCTTTTAAGACGTCAGGTTCAATCAGAAGAGAAAATGCACCCTGTAAGACGAAGGGAGAAGGAAAGTCGAAAAGCAGTCGTTGCAATAAATGATGAAAAAGCCATACGTATGGCAGAATGAGCACAGATAACTCTTCTTACTCTGAGCAAAAAGCATTGCATCATCTGATCCATTTTCTTTTCTCTTTTTTTTCTGATCTGATCCATTTTCACCTAGGCAACTGGACCCCTTCCCACACAGGGCTAATAATATATGTGGGATAAGATGAAGGGAGAAATAAAGACAAGAATCAAGCAGAATAATAAAAGCTGCTTCTTCTGGTATTGTCGGCAGTGTTAAGTCTTCCCTAAAGAAGCCCGCGTAGGAGGGTGCATACAAAAAGGAGACAACTGTCTTCTTGCTGCTAGGAAACATCTATGGCCATGACAACAAAGCTTTGATTCATACCGGTGGCTGTAAATATTCACGGATAAGAATCACCTCTAAAACTCTGCAGCACTGAAAAATAATCCCACATTCCTGCAAGTCATTGCTTAAAATGGGCAGAAATTTAGCATTTTCTTGTCCCAGAGGTAAAATAGTTATTTTTCTTTTTTCGCTGTATGCGCTTGTAAGGAGCCATGGACACTGCATCATGTCTGTTCACCAAGCATGTTTTCTTGGCGCCAAGTCTTTGCACCGAAACCAATACTAATGAAATCTCCTCCGAGGTTAGGTCGTCTGCATGCTGCAGTGCAGTGTGGCGCAGAGCAGCAACCCTGTATCATCACACATCATCACACACCACTGGTCTGCTGTTTTAGGAGTCAGAAAAGGAGACGAAATTCCAAGACTTTGTTCATGTGAAGGTTATGCTATATTTAGTGGTCTTTAGAAGATAGAATTACTAGTTCTTAGAAATTCCTTCCATCCTTAAAAATATGTATTAGATTTTATTATATATAATCATGGCTAAGACTTCCAATAAACCGAGGAAACGTGCAAAATTCTTTTTTTTTCTGCAAAATGTTTTCTTCATTTGTTTTGTCATATACATGGACAACTGAGTTTTAGGAACCTTAAAAAGAATAATTATTGTAAACAGGTTACAGAGTGAAAAACCCTAAAAAAAACAGTCTGTCTGTCTGTCTGTCTGTCTGTCTATCTATCTATCTATCTATCTATCTATCTATCTATCTATGCAGACAGACAGACGGTTGGATAATCAGTAGCTAGCCAGCTAGCTAGCTAGCTAGCTAGCTGGCTAGCTGTCTAGGTAACACAGAGCAAAATCTGTATTTTCAATTGAATTGTTCAATGTTTTTACCAAAGAAAAACACATTATTGTTATGTAACAAGTGTCAAATAATTTCAGTAACTATTAAGTGACTTTGAGTCCAACTGGAAAGCTTTAAAATGGACAAATATCTGCTAATGAAATGTTAATGTTTTGGATATGTCTGCTCTACACTGAGATACTCCATTAAAATATTCTATTGCCACCTAATGGAACACCATTGTGTCCTTATATGGCACCAGTTAGCTATTTTGGGCTAAAAGCTATACAGTGGATAAAAGGGGATGAGGTGCTAACAGAATGATCTGGAGATTAGGGCTGCAGTTTCCATTCTTGTAGCAGTGGTGGCCTCGTTTCACAGTGGGGCTTAGAGACGCTCACATATATCCGCACCAAGCTTGGCCTATTATCTCTGCAGTTAGACAGTCCATCAAGAACAGTCGCTTAATTTTTATGTGAAGTGTGAATCAATAAAAGAAACCAGGTGAATACACACAGCAGAGGAGCTGTGAGTAATCTGATTGAGGAGAGTAACATCGTGTTTGTAGCCTATTAGTGCTGCAATCACAAACAGTTTTTTTCGCCATTTGTTTTGGAGAAATGAACGCATGACTCAGTGGGTGACTCATTCAGACAGACATTATGTTGCAGTAACGCTCTGAGATTTACTCTCTGCTCCTATGTTTCACGAAGCCACATTTAAGAACGCCACCATTTTTCTTCTAAACTGACCCGCCTGAACATCTCTAACCTGTCAAAAATACTGTTAGGTGCTTCCTAAAAAGCTTTCTCTTAAACCTGCTTTACCTCAGGCTCATTAAAGATGATTCGCTATCGAAAGACGCAGCCGGCATGCAGCTGAAATTTGAAAGCTTCAGACAAACAAATTAGAAACCCATTAGTTCCCATTTATGACATCTTGTCATTAATTCTAATAACAATTTGCAGGATTTTGAGCATTGCTAGACAAAGTTACTTAATCTGAAAAAAAAGGGGGTTAGGTTGGTACACTTGGATAATGGTTTCTGTATTACACACAAAATCTAGTTTCATTAACAGGGGTTTGAAGGACATCATGAGAAATTCAGTGGGGGAAACATGGTGTGTTCAGCAAGTGCTCCAGGCCGACGCTGTGCCATGCCAGTGTTTATCCTGCTCAGCTAAGCCCTCGCTCATTGAGAGGGACACACTCTAGAGTAGAGTGGCTGTTGGGTAATCGTATGAATGGAGATCAGTCAATGGGCAGAGCAAGGAAAGGCCCCAATGCATGTTGGGAGGTTCACTCTTCGGGTTGGGGTGGGGTGGGGGATTGCGTAACATGGACATGTGCTCTTAGGGCTGGGGAAACACAAATAGGAATCGATGGCATCATGAGGTCAGTAAGGATAGCCCCATGGGGCATGTTAGCAGCTCATTCAATGGTAAACAGCTGTAGCCTCTAGATAGAACGTAAAGAGAAACAGTAGAATCTGATCAAATGTTTAATCCGTGCAGTTTTTATTTTTCTTGTTACCAAGCGGATGTTTTCTAGATTTTAAAAACAACCCCTTATGATCAAAAGGTAAATCATTTTGGAATTAAGCCTGTGACTCATAATAACTTTTATTGTGGTAATCTAATGTCAGCACTATAAAAAGAAGCTGGACTATTCCAGTCAGGTCCAACTTAAGCCTATCACAATTCTTCAAACTTGGGTTACCCCTGAAATTCACATTTTAACAATTATATGTGTCCTTATGTGGAAATAATATTCACCTTTCCCTTTTCAATATATTCTAGGTGTTATTTAGATGGAAGGCGACATCCTATTTTACCAAATTTCAACACAGGAAAGAAACGACTTCAGGGAAATTCAGAGCTTTACTAAAATACACAATCTGCTACTTCATGAGAAAAAACCTGTACTTATTTTTGTTTAGTGAAAAGAAAAGAGCAAAAGAAAATGGATAGGAAATGCCTTCTGTTCAGCCTGATCAGGTTCTGGTGTAATCGCACCATTTCGTTCTGAGGATACATATCTCTATTTATTTAACTGAGTGATATCTTTTCAGTTTTCAAAGCCAGTCTGGTGCAGTACATAAAAAAAGTACACAACAATGTTCCATCTGCTCATTAATTGTCTGAACTCTCTTGTCCTTTGAGCAGCAGGGGGGGTAGAGTCTATCTTCAGCTGTCATTGGGCGAGAGATTGAGTGCACCCTCTAAAGGTTGCTAGTACATCACTGAGACAAACAGATGGAAACAAATCTACTGTTGGGAAATTTAGAGTGACTAATTGTTACTCGTTTTTTGTAACGTAAGAGGAAGCAACGGTACATGGAGAGAACCTACGCGTGAACAGAGAGGTTTCAAACCCCATGCAGAAAAGCTGGGACCTTTTCTACTGCAAGGATGCGGCGCTTCCATCTGCATATAGGCGCTAAAATTTATACACGTATCAATCTGGGAAGGCTTCATTTAAAAGTCTTCAGGCTAATTGGCTAATTTGCTCCAATTTTCCGCCTCTGGTTGACGTGGTGATGTCATACACGTCCCTGCATTTCATTGGTCTGAACTTTTCTCTACTGAGGCCAAACGTATCTGCTGGCTCTTGGCAAGATTTCTTTTCGGTGGTTTGCGAATTCACAAATCTCACGACACTATAGTTCTCGCAAGGTAAGGCGCTACCAAGTGTGATTACCCCCATCACACATTTATTAATAGGTCTGTCTGACATTTTCCAGTCTGTATGCTGAATTAAACACGAGCTACTCAAGAATATTACAATGATTCAGAGGCAAACAGTGACAATAGAGGGGAGTCAGGTTGCAGGTTACATCAAATTAACTATCTGCCATCTCCATACACAGGTTTTATTGTTCAGCAAGTCTGAATTGACAACATGTTGCAGTGACATTAAAGCTGTCTTTGTTAGTTTCAGACAGATGGTTTCTTCCTCCTGCACACCACTGGAGGGGGCTACAATACGCTTACCCACACATAGGAAGTTGGATACCTGTCCTCAGACATCAGCATGTGCGACCGCATGTGAAAAGACTATGTTGACTCTCAGCTCAGCGATGTGTCACCCCATGTATCCTCTCACACTAAAAATAAGCAGGAAGCTCCTAAATAGGCTGCATCACCATTGTCAAGGGAAAGCTGTGGCCAAGGGCAGATAAATATATCCTGTGTATCTAAGTATATATAGACCTATCTGTACTCGTTTTGACATGATGCACAGGAGGCAAAAGCATCGCCCGGGTAATCAGGACGCAGCACATCTAAGTGCTGATGTAGACACGTCAACAATGAGATAAAGCAACGCACACAAACAGGCACAAACAGGAGGAATAATTAATCAATACTGTTTCCATTAGCACAGCAGAGAAGGGAGACGCTGCACTGAAATTAGTGAAAGCTGCAAGACTGCTTGCTCATCTCCTCAAGCAGCAAACCAAAGACGAAGACACACATTTCGCTCAGTCTCTAAAGGTGGGAAGAGTTTTTTTTTTATTATTTAATGACCTCTATTGCACACATGTGCTTTATGACCTCGTATGGCTCTGGAATAATATTGTGTTATGTCACCAAGCTCTGTGGGCTGGAGGAGGCTAATGGGAGAGTCTCTGTGACACTTTATGTAAGCTGTGACACCAAAGCACAGCGCAGCGAATGCCAAGATAGCTGGATGGGTCCTAATACAGAGCGGACTCTGCAGATGAACTGATGGAAACATGTTGGTTTTTAAACCGCGAAAGCTTTAAGATCTATTTTCACCAGAACTGCTGTGACCTGCAGCAACGCTCAGAGGATGTGAAAAACAGATTTGGCAAGATTACATAATCCAGTCCTGCTAAATCACTGAGGACAACCGCTGTCTATACCTGCTGTCTGTACGCCTCCATCTGTCTCTCAGTCCATCATCACGTGTTGAATTTGCTTTATTTCTACTTTGGAGCAATCCAAGGTAGACTGCAAATACTCTGAGAGCGTGTTAGAAAGCGGATGCTTCCATGTTTGTTGTCGAATCCTGCTGATTTATGGAGGTGATGAGAGGAGAGCAGGGGAGAGCCAGAGTGGAGAAGTAGGGAAGCCCTGCATGAAATGGCAGCCATAAAGTCACATAAATTTAATATGTTCTACAAGCTTTTGCTTGGAGGCAAAACAACAAAGCAGTGCAGCAACCTGAGATAACAAACTGCTGAACATGATAAGTAACGAGGACTCCTAAAAGCAAACCAGCTTAAATAATCTGTAAATGGGAAATCATACTTCCACATTAGTTTCTAAGGCTCAGATTGTCATGATTTTGATGTGTTTTTACTTGGATCTGTGTTTTTTGGGAGGATTCTTGTTTAACTTGCTCATGATTTTTTTTTTCTTTTTGTTTTGTTCATGGGATTATTCAGAGGCTGATTCCGAATTGGAAAAATTGTAGTTTCTAGTTCTTATCCCTTCACCTTTCAGAGGGTTGACAGCAGGAACACTAAGGTAGTTAGGAAGGGAACTCTGCTGTGCTGAATCCAGACATCATTAAACGGACTAAAACATGCTTATGCAATTAGGAATACAGTTCACTGGAAAGAAACTATTAAAAAAAAACCAAAATTGACGCAAATGTAAAGAGCATCTGAAGCCCTCCTACTTCCTACCGCTGCTCTTAGCACTATTCAGACAGCACTTATCATGGCGGCCTTAGTTTCTGTTTAGTTCTGGTCACGCTATTTATTGGTTGTTTTTGAACTCCTCACAAATGAATATTATTTTTCACACCCCTCTGCTCCACCTAACTATTATTTTCTACATGTCATCAAACATAACGTGGATTAAAATGCCATTTAAGGTTTAATCTATGCCTCTAAAGTTCTTGTAAATGATTAATTTAAATATGGAATTTTTTTTTCTGTTTTCCAACTCTTGAAAAGTCATAACTTACGAATGTTCACCACTAAGTCCTGGCTCGGTGCTACCTCCCACCGCTCAGTACATTACAGCTGCTTTTCTTTTTTTTTTTAATAGTTATATTATGTAAATTAAATTTGTTCGATTAAAAATCTTAGACGAAGAAGCCTCATAGACATTAGCCTCCTCCAGCCCAAAAACCTAAACGATGGTTTGTTGTTTGGTCTGTTTGGTCATAAATGATTGTTTTAGGATTATGGAAAATAAATTTAGCTAATTTTGTAAATTCACCCATTTGCATTTTCTCTTTTTTTTTACCAAACCTTGGAGGTTTTTGTTGTAACCCTAACCCTACATTATTTCTGGACTACCAAAAACATTTTATACCAGACGGCAAACTAA
>JAUZNJ010000040.1:164217-178344 GCA_034780135.1 Jordanella pulchra
ATCAAATACTTGTTCTCCCCACTGTATATATTGTCTGACCTCAGACCAAAAATCTGATCAGGATATCTGTAGCGTACAGCAGACAGGAAGCAGGTTATCTATGGTCACTATTTCCTTAAAAGTCAGTCTTCTCTTCTATGAAGAAGATCTTTTCAGAATGTTTACAATAGGCTGACTTAAAAAGAATACATCATAATATTTGAATAATTTATTGTGCCGACTGTATTAAATACTGACTGAATAAACAAAACCAATACGTTCTCAAACATTATTAAACTTAGACAAAGTATGTTGAATACTTATTATTTCCAAAGTAAAGAGATGTAAATCATGAAAAAAAAGGACTTTTATATCGAGTGTTTCTATTTGCAAACAGAACCACATAAAGTCAATTCTGCATCTTTGTGGCCATAAAAGAGTGTAAATCATGGGAGTCAAAATATATCTATACTTTTTTAACGTTATCCAGTTGGATAACCCAGATCGGATACCAGACTTTCACAGCAATATTACTTCCCAACAGAATCCAAACTCCGTGTTTTCCTGGTTACCAGGATTGTTTTACCACTTTTCCTGGACAAGGTAACATCAATGCCTCCGAGTTTTGCTAATAGGGCTGAAACAATTCATCGGATTAATCGTGATTAATCGATTATTGAAGTAATCATCAACTAATTTAGTAATCGATTAATCGTTAACTGGGTTATAGACTCTAAAACATACCTTTAGCTGACAGATCACCCCTTAGAGCAGAATTTATACCAAAATTGTAAAAAAAAAAAAAAAAAATATGTTGTATTTAAGATTAAAAAACTTTTTCATCCATCAATACTCTATCCAGAACTCCTCAGGTGAAATAGTTTTACTTTCACCTAGTTTCATTCTTATTATCTTTTATTTACCTTTTAGTATCATCATCAACAGATGAATCGATTAGTTGCACCCCTATTTGCTAATAACCCTTTTCTTTCCTTAACTTTCTCATAAATGAGCCCTAGATCCTGGTAAATCACTGCTGAAACTCTATTCAGCTCTGCTTTCCCACTACGATGGGTCACAGTTACACGGCACAGTTGCCTTTATTATTGCATCAGACTAATCAGAATCTCTTCAAGAGTTGCCTGCGGATGAACTGACTGGACCGAGGACTCGGCCGCTGAACTGGACAGAACCGAACAGAAGGGCCCTTCCTTCCTACGAACCAACAGCACCGTTCATCCTTCCCCTCCTTCCTTCTGATGCTTAATAATTGCTCTGTTTGGATGAAAAAGTAGAATAGTTTGTGTTTTACCTGAAATAAGCTCTGATTTCAACTTTTGATGGTGTTGAAACAAAAGTGACCAACGGATTGCTACAGTGGACTGGCTAGCATCTTTAGCTTCAAGCTATCTCATGTCCGGCCACATTATTAGGAAACGCTGTGGGCCTAACTTGGTTTGTTTCAGCCAGAGCCGACAGAACCGGACCTTCTGGGACCAGCTAAGCTAACCCATTCTCTTTCTTTATTACAATTCATTTATTTTTCACTGTAAAATCGGATGAAGCTTCACTGTTTTGGTTGCATTTAATATCTCTGTGTCAGCATTGTTCACATTTACCTGTTGCTGTTTTTAAAGGACACTTTAAATGCATTAAGCTTTAAAGCTTGAACCTTCCTCACAAACTCTTGAAAGGACTATTAAAACCCCCTTTTCCACTTTTATTTGTTTTTATGTACTTGTGCTTAATTTTAGTAGTGTTTAACTTTTGTAGGGATTATTAGTTAATAAAGATACCATTGTTTTAATCTGTGGTTATTTTATACAGGGAACGATTTATCACACAGATGCACCCTTTTTTGTTTGATGGTTGAATTACCAGACATTTTCTTGTTTCATGATTAATAAGTCTGCTGATAACAATAATACCCTGGTATTAACCAGATTACGGTTATAATTTAATTAATAATGAAATACTGATTTTACCTTTAATTCTAAATGACCCATTTATTAGCTACAACTTCTAGTTACCTAATATATTCACAATCGTCTGGTAAAGTATCACAACAGGAACAAATATGTCTAAGTTTACAGTAATTACAGTAAAGGAGATTAAATAAAGTGAAATTCCTCTTCTGGATCTGAGGGATTGGGAAAATTGTTTCTTCTGCCTTTTTTCTGTGATTTTGTACAACGTTTTTATTAAGTATTCAGAATTTGAACATTTTATTGTTGGTCTAATTATCTTGTTTGTATATCTTAAATATAACAATAAATAACAAGTTCAGTAGCCATTTTAACAATGACTTGAATTAATGTGGCAGCAAACACATTGGCTGAAACCCAACATTTACTAACCTAGATCCATATCTGATCCATTCTTTCTGCTATGAAACACCTATAAATACGTCAGCTAACATGAACTGGTTGAAGCTACAGCTTCATCCTTTAAGGAGGTGTGGTATCAAATGTCTTCACTGACAGGCATTTGCCACCTTTATTCCATGCAGTACTTACAACCATTTGAAGTGGTTTTTGTACGTCTTCTTTATGAGGTTGATCCCTTCCAAAACGTTGGTGATGTCGTAGAGCCGTCTCTTGGACACGCCGAGCACCGACGAGGCCACGTTGAGGTCCAGAACGCCATTTAAAGAGCGATTCAGCAACTGAGCAAAGTTCTGAGTCAGGCGAGACAGAGATTTTTCAGAGCGGGCTTTATCCAACACAAACCTGCATGCTGAGGAAAAAAAAAAGAAAAGAGAGCAAACTATGAGAACCCAAACTGATTTCATGAACTAGCTAACATTGCTAACATTTGAACAGAGTTTGATGACATATAGAAAGTTGTTCTGTTTAGGTTTAATTATGTTGCTGTCCAAACGGAAAAAAAAAGAACAGCTGGATTCAGGATTACAACACTCTTATCCAAAAGGTGACTGCAGAAAGAAATTAGCTGTGCTTAATTTTATTAAAGGATATTTCAGTTAAATTCTTCCTTTTCGCCTGCATCTTCACCAATTCGCACGTTGTTCACTCCAGTGCAGAAGCACAAATGATCAAAGGTTTTAAAGCTAGAAAAACTGTGCATGTGTTTTGTTGGACTATTTCATAAAATTTTGAATCATCTTAGCGCAATATCAGACCTCAATATCCATTGGAAGATAAAGAAAACAATATTCATAAAGGATGAAGTGGGGAATGTTATTAAGGGGTTTAGGTGTGGCTTTTTAAAAAATCTGTTTTAATTCAACAGCCTTTCGTGATCCTACCTCCAGGGCAAAAAGCAGCCTTTAACGGCAAGTTATAGGACATGCATACTTCTATGTTGAAAAAAAAATAGCAAGCCTTACAATTTGCTGCATCAGCCGGAGAGTTAATGTCCCTTTTGGCTGCATCAGTCCCAGCAACAGACTCCATGGTCTTATCACCATCCTGATGTTCCCTCAGTTCCTTGCCCTGCAGCTCCAGCCTGTGTTTTGATTCAATTTTACTTCTCTTCCTTCCTTTTTTGCACACAAACACAGAAGGTACAAAATCAGGACTTTGCCAGTCCAAGGATGGTTCCCCTGCAAAAAATAAAAGCATACACAGGGGTTTGTTAACGAGTTAAAACAGTTTCTGGGGAAATGTAGACAAAAAGCTTTATTTGATATAAAATGAACACTGCAGATATGTGCATTTTTGACTGTCATCAGTCCAGTCAGCCCTCTTGATAGCCTGAAGCCATGGCTGCCTTAGAAGAAACAGCCAGTCGCCCCTCAGGATGTGGTAACGCTTTTGGTGGTGACCGTGATTTTTTTTTTTATTTAAAATTTGACAACATCCAAGGTGCTTCGCCATCAGTCCCATTGCCACGCTGCTCCCACAGCTTTTTGCTAGCCTTCATAAACGAGTCAAGAACACCATTAACCAGGATGAGGTTAGCTACATATTCTCAGCATCCGTTTCTATTTTGGCTTAAAGATCAACTCAAATGTTTTTCTCCTGACAACATTTCAAGAAGCCCTGTGTAAAAACTACAGTATGAAGACTTTTCAAACCTCAAATGTTATTTAGGGACTGTATATTAATTGAAACACAGTTCATGATTTGTGAAAGCTTTACTCCATGTTTAAACATGAAAAATAGCCTAATTTCGTGGCTATTTGTATCAAGATCACCTTAGACGAGGTCTATGCATAATTTTCGATTTTTCTACTTGTAAAAAAATGAAAAATACTATTTTTGGCATCTTCACTATCAGACTAACACTGGAAAAGTTATTGTATTTGGAATAAAATCACAAATTTGTAAAACACAATCTTCAAATTGCTACAGAGCTCAAATTTAGTCATTTTTACATTTAACATGAGTGATACACTAAATTTCTTACCCCAGCCCTTTAGGTGGGAGTTATATGCTTGGTTTGCCGCTACTAAGTTGTGAAGAGACAGTAGCCACCAGCACCCAGATCCATACATGATAGTAGAACTTTTTCATGCACAGGTTACAGTAAAGTCTTACAAAGATGGACTCTGAACAAGCAAGCTTTCAATGTCACAAGAAACTGAAACCCTGGAGTGAAACCTATACATGCTTGTGCTTAGTTTGAAGGAAAATCGCAAAATTGGTTGAAAATATTTGCTATTTAGACTTTTGGCAAAATCATTCAGCCCTAATCTAGACCAGCTTAGACCAGGTCCCAATTAAAAACAATAGTAATATAGTAGAAATACTTAGAAACTAGGCTTGTCACAATACTAAAATTACTAAATCTATTTTGAAACCCAAGAAAATATCAAAATACCACTTTTGATGCCATGGGAATAAAAAAAAAAAAAAAAAAAAGCCAGATAATTAAAGGCATAAAAAAAAATTATTAACATGAAGGGCAAATTTTCCAATTCTCAAAATGACATATTGTTTCTCAACAGAATCAGAGATTATATCAAACAATATCTGTAAAATAAGAAACCCCAAAATAACATAAATTTAGAGTATTTTAAGCTTACTTGATGTATCCGGATACAGTGTTCGAATATAGATACATTTTAGAGTATTGCTACTTTTGACAACCCTCATATAAACACACACAGAATCCTTGGGGCTTTTTATTCAATGTTTTAACTTTGTCTATTTAATTTTAAATCATTTTATTTATGCTTATCCACTTTTCAATACTGGAAAGGACAATGGAGCTCAAAAAGAGCATGAGATTTTACATTTTTATTTTTACTGATGCAAGTAAAGCGTGATATGAAAGGAAGGGGGCTTCAGACCATACTGTCTGTCTTACTGTCTACACAGTAAAAACAACAAACAAGTCCAAGTTTGAAAAGTCTAGATCTTGTAGTTTTTACACAGGACCTCCCGAGAAACATATCGAGTGGAATTGCCCTTTAAGCCAAAACAGAAACAGAAGCTGGGAACAGATTGCTAACTTTAGCCTTGTTTCTAGCTTCTGCCATCCTTGACTTAGCCTTTCATGACTTGTACAATAACTTGGTGAATCGTCAATCTTATTTTTTCTGAGTAAAGTCTGGGGAAACCCTGTTTAAAAACTCTCCGCTTGGTTTTGACCCAACGCCAGAGTCGATTTCCACATTTAATTAATGAATCAAACTTCTACAACACAACTAACCACCTAAGAAGTGCTCGCTGCAAATTCTGCTAGTTGCAGTTGGTTGCCAGTTCTGTCTCTTCATGGATGCCACCCATCTCGCTCGCCTTTCTGGATTTTTAGGGAAGCGATGAAATGAAATTCCATCCTGTCTTCCTTGTCGGTTGGTACATCCATATGCTGAGCAAGAGGTTACCATGCTTTTGTTTCGGGGTTAATATTGAGAAAAACTGTGGTCTCTGTATGCGCGGTTTGTTTTGCCGTCCAACAAGGAGGAGTCTGGGTGTCACGTGATTGACTGACGTCACATAGCTGCCTCTATAAAAACGAGCAGTGCTAACAGGCTATCAGGCTACGCAGTCCATCCCCATTCCATGCTTACCTGCAAAAATACTTTCCTCTCTCCCGTTGGGGCTGGAAAAAGATTGCTCACTTCCCAACTTAAAAGTATGCACCAGCCGAAATCCAAAATACATAAAAGTATTGCCCGCCAAATCTCCTCGGCGGAGACTAAACGCGTACGTGCTGTATCCGGATGTGCACGAACGTCAGAGGTAGCCTTCAAAATAAAAGACTAGTACTACAAGGCAAAAGTTCCTTTGGTATAAACTGTACCTGAAACGACACATTTTAGAGGACCAATTGACATGTTTTAGTATCTTTAGAAATGAATAAAGAAATCGTTACAAAGGCTTTTGTCAGATATTTAAGAGCTTAATTATTAAGAAATATATTAAGAAAGGTCATTTTCCCCCTTTTTTTCATTACAAGTCATTGGCTACTAGTACAATAAGTTTCAAATATTCAAATCAAATACTTCCAACAGGGACAATATTATGACACCTTGAAAGACTATTCAACATGAAATCGTAGACTAGTTTAGTTTGTTGGTAGGTGATTAAATGAATAGAAAAAAAAAACAGGAAAAACATAGTCATCCATTGATAGAAGAACTTTAAATGCTGTAGGTTCCAATGCATTGATCGTCCATTTTTTAAATTCTAAATTTAAATGGGAGAAATATATATTTTTTAAGAAATTATATTCTTGGACTTGCATTTTGACAAGTGTAAAAGATATCATTCCACCTCATATTTTAACATACTTGCAATGAAAACTCTTTAAATCATTGGATCTAGTGTACACAATGTAACATAAATATGGGTTTTATTTAAGTTGAAAAAGGCCGGTTTATAGCTCGAGAAATGAACAGAAATCTCACCTTCAATCAGATTTTTCTACCCCAGCCATAAATCCCATTATGGCAGCCATATTTCAGATAATTGTCTAATTTTTTGGTTCTGTTGTGTTTCTATTTTTACTGTAATGTTGCTTCTCACACAGTAGGGATTTAAAATCTTGAATAATACAAATATCTCAATATATTATAAATATGGAAGTAAGATTAGTTTACACAAACACTGAGTACCAAAGGACATGTTTATATACTAAATATCTCTATAAAGTAATAATAAACTAATATATCAGTCTGTTGACATTCTTTGGCTATTAATGTTTTTTCCTAATATCGTTGACACGTGTATATGCCGTACAGCGGCTGTCTTGACATCATGTGAAGTGAATGCATCACTGCCCCCCTCAATTTGCTACAAATAGTTTTCTTAAGTTTTTTTTTTCTTCAAGCCAAGACCTTTGTAACAATTTATTATGCCATTTTTATTATGTGAATGGAAGACAAACTAAATCAGCAGTACATGCTGAGGATCGGTTAGTCTGATGTCATAATAATCGGCACCGGGCTTAAGAAACCTGTATCAGTCGATCTCTACTCTATTATAGATCCATCTGATGAAATGCAACAGAGCTTTTAAAAGCAGGTTTTTTTTATTGTTGGTCAATAGAATTTTAAGGGTTTTTTTTTATGTTTCCTGAGATGCAGAAACACAGCGATAAGAACAACAGAAATTCTTTTGGCAATAAAAAAAATAAAACTTAAAATTACAGGAGAAGCATAAACTAGAAGTCGAAGGTTTACTGCAGTGGAAGCAGACATGTCACATTCAAAATCAGTTTTAACAGAACGGGTCATTAACCAGAGCAATAAGTGATGTTAAAGGGTCCATCTTAACCTCATTCATTTTAAACCAGTGTGATTGGCACTTTGAGCAGGAATGAAAGAGGATTTTCTCATTGTTTCATGATAAAAACATTTTTAAATCTCAATGGGACAAACACACCGTCTGGCATCTATGACCAAATGACTGACAGATTAAGTACATCTCAAAATGCAAAAAGTTATTTAGTAAAGATGTTCCTTTATTCATCATCATCATCAAATTTAATCTTCTTCCCTTGGAAGGCTAGGATCTGTCCCTGCTGTTCCTTTCTCCTCTTGCTGGCCTCCCAGGATGGATGGAGGGCCGGTTGACGGGAGTCTCCTCTGCTGTGCGTCTGCTTTTGGACATCTTTAGATCTTCCTCTCCCTGCAAATCCAGATTCTGTCCGGTTAGACTCGAGGCGTCTGTCTTTAGCGAAGGGCTTGCTGAACTCGGACTGGGAATTAGAAGTTCTGTTTTCCTGCTTTGGAAACTTGTTCAGTTTGCTAAACCCTCCTCCTCTTCCGGCTCTGAAGTTCCCCTGAGGTGCAGCTCTAGATCCACCAGCCTTCCCCCCCTTCCCTCCAGCCAGAGACGAGCAGAACACCGACTGAACTGCGGTCCCTTTGGACTTCAACCTGGACTCCAGCTCATCCAGCTCCCTCTGGAGTTTGCCTTTCTTCACACTGCCTGGGTCTATTTTTTCTTCCTGTTCTTCCTCCTTCTCCCCCCCATCCCCGCTCGTCTGTTTTTTCTTCTTCTTCTTGAACTTGCTTACTTTTCCAATAAAGAAGTCGTCGTCTTCGCTCTCCTCAGACTGGGAGGACCGCTTGTGAAAACGTTCCTCTGTGCTGTCGTCAAAGTACTCTTTCTCTTCATCTGCACCAGAGGACTCTATGTCGCTCTCCTCTTCTTCTTCTTCTGTGCTTTTGTGGGCTAATTCTAGAGTAGACTGAACCCTAGGATCCCGTTCCTGGACTTTACTTGGAGACTTTTGCGTCATGCTGCATTTAACTGAAGCAGATTTAACACTTGCAGACTTCTGCATTTCTTGCTTGGGAACATTCGGAGTTGCAGGTAATTGTGCCACTTTTCCATCCTTTTTAGATTGTGAAGCATCTTTAAGGACATCTACGTCTTCATTGCCTAGTATTTGTTGGTCCACAGCACCGTCCGTGACTTTTTCCTTATTTTTTCGATCTAATCTAATATCTGGCTTCTTCTGCGTGGATGTTTCAGTTTGTCTCTGACTCTTCGAGTGACCCCCCTGTTTGTTGGCCTTTGTGTGCTCCTCTTTAAACTCTTCAACAGCAGCTTTGATGCTCTCAATCTTCTTACTGAACTGAGGGTGGGTGGCGATGCGTGCAATGGCTCGGTCAGACATTAACAACTTGGGGTTTTTGCAAACCTCCTCAAAGTTGAGGTTTGTCTGCAAAGCTGTCTTGGTCACCTGTAATTTGTGGGACAGAAAATAAATAAAGTTAAGAAATTGGTTAAAAGGACATGGAAAAAGTATTTACACCCTTGAACATTTAGATATTTTGGTTTTGTTACAGCAACAGACGCCTGCATGCTTTACAAGGATTTTATGTGACACAAAAATTGAAGGAAAAGGAAAAATTAGATGGTCTGAAACCTGAATCCACTTCAGAACAAAATAAAGGATTTCCTCCTTCAACATGTGAAACTGTAACTGAACCACACGGTGGCTCTAAAGGGAAGGCGTTGTTTGTATTGGTCTGTCATTAAAAATCTAATATATACATCAACGTTTGAAGTATGAAGACAAAATGCCTCCCTGACTTTCGAAGCAAACAAAGGTTTCCCTGAGAGGTGCAGGGAAGAAGCAGGTCGGCCGTACCATGTCTGGGGGGAGCCGTTTGATGCTGTGGACCTCCTCTAGCAGCCTGGCGACTCTCCTCTGGTTCCTCTCAGTTTCCGCCTCGTTCCCCTTCTTCTTCTTCAGCATAGCGATCTGACGAGTGAGCTTCCTGATGACCAGAGCCTTGACCCTCTTCACCTCCGTCCTCATCTTCACCACCTCGTTGTTCAGATTCAGGGCGTCTGACGCCTCCCTTTTCTCCCCGTCAGACGACGGAGCGTTTTCGTTTGCATCTTGGGACGACGACTTTGCTTTCTTTTCTTCTTCTCCCCCCCCTTCATCATCATCTGAATCCGAGGAATCGTCCCGTTCATTCTCTATGCCCTCCTCTTCATCGTCTTCTTCCTTGTCTTTCATCTCTCTCTCTTCTTGCTCTTCAACAACTGGAACCACTTTGTTGATGTTAATCATCTGTTAAAACAAGTTGCCCTTCATTAGTGGCCAAATTACAACAGAAATATTGACGTCAAGACATGTGATGCGAGATTAAACGGAAATCTAAGCCTTTTCAAAATAAAATTAATCTCTTTATCAAGAGAACTTGAGGGGGGGGTCTCAGGTATGTCAGGACAAAATAAGCAGCTCCTCAGGTTTAAGTCCTTTCTCCCACTTTCGGACGCCAGCTCCTAAAAAATTTGTGTGAGACATCAACATCCACTTGTAATAAAGTAACTACATCGTAAATTGTCTGAATCTAGACATATTGAGAAGTTTTGGACAAAAAACAAAATAGGAAACATGATAACAAATGGAAAATTGCTAAAACATAGGATAAAGTAGCCGAGTTAGTGTTGGATTTGGTGTCTCCGTGTTTATTAGGCAGGTGTTTAACAATTTTTACAACTGGCGTCTCACCCTCAGCTGGATTGTCAAGATGCTAAAATTATATCAGTGCCCTAGGAGAAAAAATCGATACCTTGGGTAAAAAAAACAAAAAAAAACAACAAAAAATATTTTTCTAAGCATTAAAAATGTCACCCTTTTCAGTCTTAACATGGAACATATTTTCTTATCAGAATCACAAATAATAGTAAAATAAGTGTGCATAGAAACACTGATTACACTAAATATAACAAAATGTAACAATGTTTACAGATTTTATCCTTTTAAGGTGTAAAGAAAACCAGAAATCTATAATGATAACAATAAAAAACAATTGCAATGAACGCCTCTCTTTATCGATGCTGTGCCAAATTACTATTGCATCCAGAGGTAGTATTTTGTAAAGGGATTAGTATTTAGATCTCACAAATAAATACTTGGTGGACAGAAGTGAGTATTTCTTAGGAACAAGTCAACATTTTGAGAAAACACTATATCTGTTTTTAATCCTTCATGTCAATTCTTGGGCACCGTGGAGAACTAATCAACTAAATAAAAAATAAAAGCTCCAACTGCTGGATTTGGAAAAATCCTGACTAATAAATGTAAAGGAAACCAAACCGAAACATACGACCCCCAGTTTTAATCGAAAATTAGACAACTGCTCTGGTGGATAATGTTTCAAACAATAAGCTGATTTGCAAAATGAGTGTATGTGTTTCTAGTGTCCATCAGACAAAAAAAAGTTTTCTTGCTTTCATCTGATCAGCAAAAATACTTCCATTTTCTGTTGGATCCAAGCTTTTATTTTCCAGTTATGTGTTTTAGAGGGGAGAAAAAGATAATTGGTCAAATTAAAGGAAGCAGAATATTTCTCAAAATTGCAACTGCCATTTTTAATCCTGATCATCCTTAGTTATGAAGATAATTTGTCTTTTTATCCTGAGATTAAAGTCAAAATTCTGAGTGGCAATGACCTTTAATGAGCCTAATCCTCTTCCTTACAAACCGCCACATTTAACTCAAGTCAAGCCAGCCTCCACTTCGGAAACGACCGTCAAATCTCAGGCTTGACATTTCTAGAAGCAATAAACCTAACGAAATTATAAGTTAATCATAAATTGTGTAGTGCACCTACTGCTTCCCATCTTTAGCGATTTAATATGACATCTCCTCGCGATTAAATATATCAAAAACAGGTTATTTTTGAGCTCTGAATGAATAAAAAGGTAGGTAAATCGATTATCAAAACAAACGTGGTAAAGAAAGCACGTGAGAACTGTTACTACGCTCAGCGGCGTCTATTAGGACCTTTTCTGAGCGTCTATAGAGTTAAACCAAACCGATACAAATAAAAAAAAATAGGTATAATAACACTTACCGCTTGGAATAAATGTTTGGGTAAAAAAAAGATTGAATTTAAGAAACTACTCGACTAGCTGTGAATCGCCATGTTTCTTACGCCTTGGACGTCGACGTCATACGTTAAAACGCGAACGAAGCCACGCTCGTGTCGTGAAAAGGGGAGGGCCTTCGTTGGTACTGTTTTTATTTATTTCTTTGTTTCATGAGCATAAACCAGCTACAATGGTGGGTAACTGGAACAAGTGGGGATATTAGAATGAGCGGGTGACGTTTCCAGTTCCAGTTACCAGAGCGATATCAACAGAGAATCAACAGGGGGAGGATGAAGCGGCGCAATGCGGACTGCAGCAAACTCCGACGGCCGTTAAAACGGAACCGAATCACCGAGGGTATATATAGCAGGTACAAAAAAGGGGGGGTTTGGAGAGACCTTATTGTATAACAATGGCGTCGCTCTGTATGTGTCAGGACGCGGCTGACAGCCTATATAACGTTAATTTTGAAGCTGTTTAGCAACAGTATGTATTTTTATAATATCAGGCCCAGGTTAACGGTCCTCAAGCAGGACATTTACACACGGTGCATCTAACGTTAGCCTACAATAATATACATTTTTTTTATCCGGTCCAATTGGCGTGCGAATAGATCCACTGGAGGCGTTAATTGTTAGAAAAGCGCTGAAATGTATTAATTGAAAATGGAGAAAGAAATGCGCTGTAACTTTGTGAAGAAAGCGGCAATGAACGAGGCGCTCGTTTTGAAATCACATGTGCTTTGTCTGGCAGAGGGGCTCCATTGAAATGCCATGTTTATTTTATTTGCTTATTTAAAAAAGCAAAAAAACAATTTAGCTTGTTGCATCATAAACTGCTGCTCGTTAGGTTGATTGATGGTAATCCGAGAGAAATGAAAAGCAGCTGTGCTGTGCAACATGTCCAGACACGCACACCTGCTTATCTCTCTGCACATTACTACTGATACGTGGACAGTTTAAAAATAGTTTTACCTGTTGCGATTCTTAGTCTCATTTAATTTCATTTTATTTCACAGGTAAAGGTGAAAAAGCATTGCAGTAACACAAGCCTGACTCCGTTTAAACTGTTTTTCATCAGGTTCATTGATTCCTGATCATTTACACAGAAACCAGCATTTAAACACACATGAAATCAATGATTACAGATGGAATGAGCCTTTTTTAAATAGTAGAACAACAACTTCTGATCATAACTTTTTTCTCCATATAGAAAAAAGTTATGAGAGATTTCCATAGTTGTTGAGCAGCAGAAAGTAAAAGTGAAGGATACAGTAGATATTAGAGCCTCTGTTGTACGGTTTGAGAGAAATTAAGAGCTGATATCTCATAAGTCACACTGGGAATGTGGATTCTTTTTAAGGCCTCACATAAACGGATAATTTTATAAACACGGTTTACTTTTACACACAAGTTGGTGCGTTTTATTGGGATTTTATATGATGGATCAATGCAAAAAGTGGATGTTAACTTATTTCGCCATTAAAAATGTAAGGAGATGCCTGGCTAATTAATTAATCTCTTTTATTGTATTGCATTTAACGGTGCTCTCAACAGGAAATAATGTGGGTAATTATCAACTATTATAGATGTAGGGGACACCGTTTATAAATGTTAGCCTTGCATGAAAAATCCTACACACGTCCTCCTTATAGTGAAACATGGTGCTGGCAGAAGCATGTTGTTGGGAGGCTGGTTGGTTTTTTTCTTCTTCTTTGAGTTGATGGGAAGACATTTGGTGCTAAATAATAAGGAAATCCAGACTGAGACAGGACTGGGCCACGGTTGACCGTACCTGGAACGGTCCAGTCAAAGTCCAAACCTATATCCAGTGACGAATCAGGTCTGAGATATATATATATTTAATTCAGTTATGTTTCATGTTGCTGATCTTTTACTACTTGGAAACATGGAAAAGTTTTAGCGGTTCAGGTGTTTTAGCCTAACACTGTATCCATAAACGCTTCGTTCTGCCTCCCCTGGACTCCTTGTTTTGTTTCCGTCCTTCGCAGCACATTCCTGTACCTGAAGTTCCTGGTGGTCTGGGTGTTGGTTCTGCTGGCTGATTTTGTGTTGGAGTTCAGGTTCGAGTACCTGTGGCCTTTCTGGCTTTTCATTCGAAGCGTCTACGACTCGTTCAGATACCAGGGTCTGGTAAGAGTCTTTCTGTATTACCTTCACCCACAGGCTTCCTAACTATTTGTGTGAAACCCAGAATTTGATCATGTGTTCTTCACCTCACAATAAGTACAGTGAAGTGTCCTTTTTATGCCTTTACTATTGTTCCATGTACCTTTTTGTTTTTTTTTTTTATCTGTACCTTTAATATTGGCTTAAATCTGTAAAAGTTTGGTGCAATTGAGTTTGAACATTAAACATTGATCCCTTCCCCT
>JAUZNJ010000040.1:178444-189050 GCA_034780135.1 Jordanella pulchra
GTACCTTTAATATTGGCTTAAATCTGTAAAAGTTTGGTGCAATTGAGTTTGAACATTAAACATTGATCCCTTCCCCTTCATGCAGGCGTTCTCTGTTTTCTTCGTTTGTGTGGCGTTTACATCGGACATCATATGCCTCCTCTTCATCCCTGTCCAGTGGTTGTTCTTTGCAGCCAGTACCTATGTTTGGGTCCAGTATGTCTGGCATACAGGTTGGTTTCAGTTGCTTAACGTTTTGTTTTTATATCTTTGCTGTGGCTTTGACAAAATGAAAGGCTTATACACTATTTTTGTCCTCCGCTGTTTCTTCTTCTGTCCAGAGAGAGGAGTCTGTCTACCCACTGTTTCGCTGTGGATCCTGTTTGTGTACATCGAAGCTGCTATACGGTTCAAAGATCTGAAGAATTTCCACGTAGATCTCTGTCGACCCTTTGCTGCTCACTGGTAATCGTCATTTATTCAGACGTTTCTTCAGAACAACAATGACAAAAAACTAAGGATGCAACAAAATGAAAATCTTGGCCGATATTTTATTAATATTATCTATAATTTCTACCCTTTGGACAGTGTGGAAAAACAACACATAATGCTGGCATTGCTTAAGCAACTAGAAGGAAACGAACAGGAATTGTTCATATTGGCCCTGGTTTTATGGACACACGGTTACCAATGTGTTTATAAATGACCAGCATCAGCTGATGGCGACGTTAATGACAATATATTAAGCATTCTTTGGAAAAAAATAGGAAAAGGTTTATCAAATATCACCCTTCTTCATTCCAACACCTCTAAATAAAATCATCCACAATCAACTTCCTTTTAAAAACCAGGTATGTTTATAATGTTATACCGATATAATTTTAACTGTTGTACGTCAGTGATCAAACGGCAAAACAAAAACCAGCTATTATTATTTATTTTTATTTTATTATTTTATTTTTATCTGTTTTTTTTTTTATTTCCAGCTTCCAAAGTAATCTCAGCTGACCTGGAGAGCATTAGTCAGGGGGCCATGGTAAATAAAGGAGCTGCAGCTTATTGCCACTTTTTTAATGTCGCTATCAGTTTATGGCACAAATGATTAATTAGCCTTTCAATCAACAAATCTAGTCGCTATGCAACAGACGGGCATGGGGGAGGCTTTTGATGGCGGCCAAAATGAAGTCCAGTTTAAGGTTCACCACAAGCTGCACACATCCAATGATGAATCAGTTCGGTCCGTTTTCTAGATCCTACACTGGACTCAACTCTGAACTAACTGTGAAGCATGGCGGTGGTTGTATCATGGTGGGAAATCGCAGGTCCGACCGAACACAGAGGTGGAGGGTCCACGTCCAGCAGGACAATAACCCTTAGCATGCAGTTAAGTCAAAACCTTGTCAAGCTGCAGATAGATTTAGGTTTAAAGCTATTTAAGTTGATCAAAGTTTTTATGCTGTAGCTTGTTACCAGCAGTGCCACCTTCCATCAACAAGCTTTGTTCTGCATGTGGTTTCCATGAGTACTGAGCTCATCCTGACAGAAAAGCTGTGGAAAAAATTAGTCAAGGCCAGGAGGTCGTCCATGCAAAAATAAAACAAAGTTAACAATTGAAGAAAGAGGTTGATCAGATGCTACAGTGCTGCAGCAGTAGAGCCTCCAATCTGCGGATGTGTTGAGGCCATAGTTGGTGTTTGTCTTATCAGATCAAATCTCAATGATATTAAACCAAATTGTTGTCCTGTAATTGTTCCTCCTAGTATCGGCTATCCGGTCGTGACCCTGGGCTTCGGCTTCAAGAGCTACGTGAGCTATAAGATGCGACTGAGGAAACAGAAGGAAGTGCAGAAGGAGAACGAGTTCTACATGCAGCTCCTACAGCAGGCTTTACCTCCAGAGCAACAGATGCTGCAGAGACAGGAGCGAGAAGCAGAAGAAGGTTAGACTGTGGAGTCGGATGGAGATTGTCTGTGTAAGCCTGTTGGCTCTGCTTAAGAAGGGAGAATAGAAATCAAAGCTGAAGCTCAGAATAAACCCATCATGCCAGGACTGATTAGTCCTCCCAGTTTTTATTTTATAACCAGTTTGAGGGGAACATGTAGCAAGTGTCCTGCAAAGCTAAATGCAGCAGTTAAAGTTCGTTCGATCGTAGGATTAGCGACTCACTGAGCTCAGTGAGGGAAAACTTAGTGTTAGGAAAGCAAGCCAATAATAAATAATTTATCTTTCATTGTCTGATTTCAGAAAATACAGGATCCTTCTCCTAAATATAGATCATAGTCTGATATGTCTAACAGATGCAGTAAGTTAAATTATTTAACAGGTTTTAACAGAACATGTTAAAGGCCACATTTAAATCAAAAGACTAGTTTTCATGTTGCAATTTTAAAACTTTAAAATTTCCACTTTTGTGAAATTATGGAAACTATATTTAGATGCGTTTGTTGTTGTACAAGACTGGGTGAGTGATATGGCAAAATATCATAAATCGAATATTATATCACT
Organism: Jordanella pulchra; assembly: GCA_034780135.1. Taxonomy (NCBI): domain Eukaryota; kingdom Metazoa; phylum Chordata; class Actinopteri; order Cyprinodontiformes; family Cyprinodontidae; genus Jordanella; species Jordanella pulchra. The sequence goes on from JAUZNJ010000040.1 coordinate 180,929, forward strand.
GTTGTTTTTTTATTATAAAAATCACAGTTTCAGTTTTTTTCATGATCTTGTGTGAATGTATTTAGGATTAATTTGCAGTCTCTGGTAACCAAAATACATTTCTTTTTGTAAAAACAGTACTAAAAGAAAGGGGAGGAAAAAAATTACAATTTAGACCCAAGAGCGTTTCTAAACAGATTTTAATTTCTAAACAGGAACAGAAAAAAAAAAGTTGGTCTCCTCCGGTTATTCACTGTGATTGGCTGGTCAGTTTGACCACGTAACGGTGAGTTGATGGATCATCATAGAACTGTAGTTGATAGAATGTGACCTAAATGATCTCACATTAAAGATCGTCTACACGTTCTATTCCTTTGTGATCTAATATCATCATATCACAAACACCTTCCTGCAAATATCTCAAGAAACATTAGTTTCAGTTCAGTATTTATTACTCTGACCTCACAAGTTTCAGTTTATTTAAAACCAGAAAAGTTCCCAAAATTTGAAATTTAAACAGCCAGGATCAGAGTTTCATGATGTCGAATTTATTCACTTTTCTGTTTATCTGACTTCCAGCTGCTTTTGTTTGAATATTTAACCTTTTAAAGTAAAAGTGTTATTTTAATCATATCATGAGTTGAATGACATTTTCCAGTGTGTTCCAAGGTTAGGATATAACTGATTTCTGTGGTTTCTAGTTGCCTACCATCTAAACCTCCTTACTGATGTTTCTGTCTGTTAACCAAGCTTGTGTTCGGTCTCATCCAGCTGCCTTAGCCAAGGGAATCTCTGAGGTAGAAGCAACAGTTGTTTCCCAAAACGGAGCGCTGCCTGGGAAGAAAAGCTCTTCGGTCACATTGCCGGAGCTGGAGTACCGTGAAAAGGGGAAGGACAGTACGGCTAAAGAGCGAGAGGGTAAAAAACAGAACACGGTGGGGATCAATAACAACAGTATAATTCATGCACTGGACTCCAAACTGCAGGAGGCAGAAATTATCGAGAACTACGTGGGGACTAAGAGACTGAATAATGACCTGGTTGGCGAGAACTCCCTCGCCGATGGGGCTTCTAAAGAGGACATGGGGGGAACAGGGAAGAACTACAAAAATGTCGGCGGTGGCACAAACTCGTCCCCACGGAACCACAGCTCTACAAACGGCAGCCTCCCTTCAGGATCCTCCACCAATAAAAACGAGAGGAAACAAAAAGGCTCGGGGAAGGGGCAGAAGGATCCAGTGGAGAACTGCATCCCTAATAACCAGCTGGGCAAGCCGGACACTCTAGTACGGTAAGACCCGCCATCAGCTCCGACTCGCCATGTCAGAGTTACCGTATCGGCGGCAGAGCTGTGATTGAAAAGCTGTCGTCTCATAAACTCCTTTGTTCTTCCAGGCTGGAGCAGGACGTGAAGCGGCTGAAGGCGGATCTGCAGGCCAACAGGCAGCTGGAGTCTGAGCTGCGCAGTCAGCTCTCCTCCCTGAGCAGCCAGGACCGCAGCCTTCGCTCCGAGCTCGGCCAGCTGCGACAGGACAACGAGCTGCTGCAGAACAAGTGAGGAAAATGCACGAGCAGGACTTTAGGTCCTAAGGAAGCTCAGAAATTGATGGTTATTCTGTAGGTTCATCTGGATTTTAGATGCTCATATTTAAAAGTACTGTTACGTTTGGAAAACCTGATGTCTGAGCTTACAGAAATGTATCATGTGATTAGAAAAAGTGAAAGGAGTTTATAACTGTGCAGTGAAAAACTGATTTTTTTTTATAAGAAAAAACTGTTATTATACAAACAGAAACAGTCACCTAATTGATATTGTTTTCAGCATCTGTTCAGGTGCTCTGTTGTTTGAGAACATTAGTGAACAAACAGCACAAAGACTAAGAAACACGGCAGACTGCTCAGGAAGAAGTTTAAAGTAGCAAATATGTGAAAATAAAGAAAACCGAACAATTCTGCAGTGTACTGTAAGTCCTGAAGAAACTGACTACATAAAGGCCAACAAAGCAGAGCCATGATTTTAGACCGAAGCATATTCATGTGTTGATGTTCACACCAAGGCCACATGGATGCAAATAATCCAATGGAAGGCCGCATCAGATTAATGTAAACATGGGAAAATGGGATTCTGTCCGATCAGAAAGAAGTTTGATTCCGGAAGAAAGAGGTGGTTCTTGTTGGTTGCCATCCCGTTGCCGTTCATGTTCACACCCATTCGGATCTCAATACCAAAATAGTCTCCACTGTGCGTGTGTGCAACGTCAGCGTGAAGTTTTTCTGCTGTTTTCTATAGAAAATTAGACATTTCCGTCAATAGTTGCTGATTTAATCTGATCGAATGCTTGGTACACATCCCGCATGTGCAGAAGGACAGTGTAGATGTCACACAGGAGTAATAACAGGCAGCATTTCTGTGTAGTTAGCAATCAAAAACGATAGGTAAGGTGAAAAAAGCAGAACTGTTTCCATGTGTGTGTCTTTTAGTGGAGCAGTGACCGTTGTGCTGAAGAGGAGTCCGTATGAAAGAGTAGTCAGAGCCTGGATGCTGACCTGAGGGTTGGATGAAACGTGATGTAAAATACGTATCTGATTTGGTGTTAAATATAGATGTGGTACATTTCAGATTTTTTTATTTACAGGTGAAAGAATCAGAGTTAGGATGTTCTGACTGCAATGAAAAAGTCAGAAGAATCGAGATTTGTGTCACATTTTTCTGTAGAAATGACTAAAATCAGAGTGCAGACTAAACCTGCAGACACCAAAGGACTCACAGCTGTAAATGTAAATCCATCTCATACTTAGTAGTATTATTTGTTTAATTCCCTTCACCAGTTGTCTACTACCTTGAGTTTTCTTGTAACAATGGAAGAATTTTAAAGTTCAGAAAGTACCAATGTACTTTAAATGTGACGCCATGCAGACGCAGCCAGGTTGATCACATCTCTCCACACTTTAGGCTCCACAGTGCCGTTCAGGCCAAACAGAAGGACAAGCAGACAATATCCCAGTTGGAGAAGAGGCTGAAGGCTGAGCAGGAGGCCCGAGCTCTGGTGGAGAAGCAGCTGGCCGAGGAAAGAAAGAGGAAGAAGATGGAGGAGGCCACCGCAGCCAGAGCTGTAGCTCTAGCTGCTGCAACCAGGTACCTTTTTCTTTTATTAACAAATCTTGTCCATTTAAGCTGCTTCTGCTCCTCTTTAAAATAACAGTTTTTCCATCTGTTCACTAGAGTGGAGTCCACCGATTCCCTTCGAGGTCGTATCAGAGAGCTGGAGACGGAGTGTAAGAAGCTCAGCATGGACATGAAGCTCAAGGAGGAGCAGATTAGGGATCTAGAGGGAAAGTGTCAGGTGAGACTTTACTGCTGACCGCTTCTGTGTGCAGTCCTGTTAACAAACTGCTTTTATTGAACTCTGCCTTCTACTGTGGTCGGATGCTTTTGTAAATCCCGACCATACAGTAAAACATGCTCAGTGAACATCACCTTCATGGTTGCCCTTTTTGTTTTCCTCATCGTACTTCAGGAGCTGCGCAAGTATAAAGAGAACGAGAAAGACACAGAGGTGCTGATGTCTGCGCTGTCAGCCATGCAGGAGAAGACCCAACATCTGGAGAACAGCCTCAGCGCTGAGACCAGGATCAAACTGGACCTGTTCTCCGCTCTGGGAGATGCTAAGAGGCAGCTGGAAATAGCACAAGGTATTAAAACAATTACTGAGTGAGTCAATTGAAGTATACATGTTAGTTAAATAGGAAATTATTGTTAATATGGAATTATTTGATTGTTTTATGGAAATATTGCATTATCTTTGTACTGAGATGTGACATTATTCTAGGTAGTCAGCATGGTAGCTCTGTAGAGCTTCTGCACTGTCTTATTAAATACATTTTGGTATGATTTCATTTCTGTCTTATTTTACAAAGTTTTAACACGATTCAACGATAAAACTGCAAAACTAGGCATAATTAGAAAGGACATGGATGTCCGGTTTCCAAAATCCAAACAGTGCGGTGTTTGTATCTACTCACCTAATACTGTTTCTGGTCCTAGAGGTCTCCTAATAGTTTATTAAACAGGATCCACTGGGGTGGAATTTATTCACACCATGAATCCAGCTGTTGTGAGAAAATCGACTTATGATTAATTGTTAATTGTCAGACTGAATTTTGTTCCATCTGATTAATTTATAGCGTCTGCTTTAAAGGAATTTTTCCAGTGTTGTAATATTACCTGCTGTAATACCAGAGCAAATTATGCTAGAGTAGAAATATGAATCAACACCGTTTGATGGCAAAGGATGCAGAATACACTATGGTTCTGATGTAGATAAAAACACCTGATGAACTCCTTAAGTTATCACCTCAATGGAACCCATTTAGCTGTGCTGCATGACGGAGCAGCATCGACTTCTCTACTACAGTCAAAAGGTGAGGATAAAAAGTTGAGGGCATTGCAAAAATTGGTAACATTATAGAAGAAGACATTCTAGCAACAATCATGGTGGCTGACGACTTTTTGTGATTTAATGGAGTGGAGTTTTAAAATTTTCCTGAGAGAATTTAGAACAACCTGTATAAAAGGGCTGCTAACAGCAGAGCTGTATCAGTTGTAGTCCACTTCCTTGGAGTAACAAAGAGTCTGACAGCATAGCAAAGCTTCATACCCTGTTTTTGTTTTTTTTTAACTTTTAGGCTCCAGTGGCCTTTATTTTTGTGTTTTTTTTTTTTTTGAAAGAAGGCAGACAGTAAAGGGGTGTAAAGAGAGGGGAAGACAGGTGGAAAAAGGTCGACTTGTCCGGGAATCAAACCAGCGACGTCTGTGTCGAGGACCGAGGCCTCCATACGTGCTTAACCGCTACACCATGGCGTGCCCATAGCCGGTCTTTTAATGATAGTTTTACATCTCTCCATGGAAATCATGAGTTCTTCATATATTTTATTAATATTTTTCAGTAACCAAATCAGTTCATGTTTAGTTATATTGTATATCCGTGTTTAATGTAAGAAAACAATTCTTTGTCAATTCAGCCAGTGTTTAATTCAACTTTTACAATATATTGTTCAAATTTAATGTGCTATTTTATTTATTTTTTTAAATTCATCACATTGTAAATAAATTCCACTCCTGTGTTTTATTGAAAGATCCTCTTGATACTAAAGAAGACGTGTTTAAAGAGAAATGTTGCTTGTCAATTAATGGTTAGTTTATCGATGAGTTAAATTCAGATTATATTAGATTAATTCATTAATTGAGAATTAGCATCCCTGTTATAAATGTATAGAAAACTGCTCTGACTTTGGTGCCGACTTTGTTTTATTCTCCTCTTGAAAATGTCCGTTTCCTGCCATGCAGGCCAGATCCACCAGAGGGAGCAGGAGATCGTGGAGCTGAAGCAGAAAATAGCAGAGGTCATGGCAGTGATGCCCAGCCTGTCCTACTCGTCTGATGGCAGCAACCTGAGCCCAGTCACCCCCCACTACTCCTCCAAGTTCATGGACAATAGTCCCTCCTCCCTTGACCCCAACGCCTCAGTCTACCAGCCCCTAAAAAAGTGACTTTTTTTCCGGACTCAGTGTTTTCCCCTCTTGTTTTTTGCCGTCTCTACTAGTTTGGGTTACTTTCGGGTTTTACCAGCCTTTACCAGCCCCCTCGACAAGATTTTGCACTTAGCGCACACAGACACATGAAGCTCCTCTGTTTTCCTCTGAGGGTTTTTTTTCTCTGCTTTGTTCAGCGGAGGGATGGGTTTATTACAAGAACTCTTTATTTTGAAGGGGTTGCTTACAATTGGTCGGCCACATGTCTACAGACGAGCCATCATACATTGCTTCATGTCGGTTCTCTTTGCAGCGTGAGCACTTTTCTTTACACCCAGGCGTTTGATTTAACTCTATAAACCTCTATTGGGTTTTGTTGATGGTTTAAAAGGGATGAAAGGCATGTTTAGTTCAGTTCATCTGAGGCTCTCCTGTAAAGTAAAGCCCTGTGATACATGAATGTAAAAACTGTTCATGTTTAGATATATTGGAGTAAACTTCAATTGATGATTGTTTCGTAATGTTTTGGTTCAGTTTGACAATGTGCATATATCTGAAACAGTGGTATTGAATTCTGTTCCTCTGATCCAGTGTTTTTTCTCCTTTTACTGGAAAATTGGGTTCTCCAGGATAACCAGTAAGTGGAAGAATTAGACGTAGCTTTGCCCTTCTGAGGATAAAACTGCTTGATTAGGCCCGGCACTGCCAAAAGGATACATCTAGGATCCCTCACCTGTCAACAAACACTGTTCCCTCTTATTTCTGGACCAAATTAGGCTGCTTTAAGCCACATCGCTCTCTGGATTCAATGATGTCGAGGTAACCGCTCGTTACCATAATTTGCAGAAGTAACAGTGCCTTGCAGAAACCACTTGCTTCGCAATCCTGGGATATAAGAGCATCTCGGTTCAGAGCCACACTTGACTCCTTTAGTTTTTATTTGAATGATGGAGAAAAAACTAATTTGCAATTATTTCCAAGCCAGTATTTGAAGAAGGAAAAACCACAAAAAAATCTTACATTTTAAATGTGAGATCATTGCAGCTAGCTGACAGCATTTAGCGGAGTAACATTGGACGTGGTGCAAGTCGCTTCCCGGGCTTGGTGTCCCCAACGCCAACTCAAACCGATTGTCCGTCATCATGCCCTGGAGCCGGCATCTTGTTTACAACAATGTACATTGAATTTACTGGGGAATGTTTTTCGTTGCTTATTTCATTTCTGTTCTTAAGTGCCAAGTGTTGATGTTCGGTTCTCATCCGTACTTTGATTGATGTAGCTAGCATAATGTTCGCAGCAGCGTGCTGTTCTTTTTTATGTCATTAGAACATATTTGGATGGTGTTGTGTTTACATAGTTCTGGACTGATCAGTGACGCAGCAGATGGTCAGTTGGACACATTGTGTTATTTCCCTTTTTTTTTATTTATTAGATTTTTACAATTCTTTTAATGACAGGCACTTCCTCTCTATTTCCCATCTTAAAAAGTTTTATTTCTTGTTTTTTTTTTTTTTTTTTTTGTTGTTTTTTTTTTATACCAGGAAGGATTCTGTGAATATGTTTAAAAGGGAAAAAGGTTACCCCTGAACCATTCGACCATGCTGTGCTATCGCGTCGCCTACCTTTTTTGGGTTTTTGTTTTTTAAAGGAAAAAAATAATGACATTTGTGGATAGCTCTTGCATTGTAACTTAAGTTCTCAAGTTGCTTTTACAATTTTGTGTAGAAGGAAGTGAAAGGGTTTAAAAAAGTGCTTTGTTTTAAATTTTTATTGTTCTGCCATGTTTTATTTCATCCACTCAAAGTGATGGTGGCTGTGTCACACGATTCACTTTTGAGCCTCACCATTAAAGAAAGTCTTGCTGGTGGCATTGCAACCTGCTGAGTCTCAGTTTGTGCTGAAGTTTCTGATCCCGACCACTAGAGGGAGACATCCACAGTTAAACCTCGACTCTTACACTTAGGAAAACTTTCCAGCTTTAGTTTTTGTCCTTAGTTGACTTTTATAAGAGTATTGTTTAAAGTAAAAATATTTTAACATTTCAGTCATTTTACATGGGCAAAATATATTTAAAGGATTGATTGAAGCTCAAGCTAACTAGCACGGTGCTAAAAAAGATACTATCTGCTAAATGTACAGTCGTGGCCAAAAGTTTGGAGAATGATTCAAATGTTAATATTTACAAAGTTCACTGCTTCCGTTTATATAACGGCAGTTATAAAGAGTGATCAGCATAAGAGCAATTAATTGCAAAGTCAATATTTGCCTAGAAAATGAACTTTATCCCCTAAAACACATTTCAACTTTCAGCCCTGCCTTAAAAGGAGCAGCTAACATGGTTTCAGTGATTGCTCCATTAACACAGGTGTGGGTGGTGATGAGGACGGGGCTGGACATCAATCTGTCATGGTTAAGTTTAAAAAGAGGCTGGTGCATGGCATCATTGTTTCTCTTCTGTGAACCATGGTTATCTCAAGTCATTTTCTTTGAGTCCCCTTTCCGATTGTTTGGGACATCTGGAAAACAGCTTGTTCGGAGAAGACGAGGTGATGCTACCACCAGTCTGGTCTCATGCCAACTGTAAAGCATCCTGAAACCATTCATGTGTGGG
>JAUZNJ010000040.1:224923-250732 GCA_034780135.1 Jordanella pulchra
GTGATGAAATGTCCTTAATGGAGGGAAGAGGAGCCCCAATGATCCCTTCTGCTGTCCTCACCACCCTCCTCACGTTCAAGTTAAGCAGTTTATTAAGAGAAAGTCTGGATTCACAGCAAGGATCAGCAGCAGCTCATCTTTCTGAGGGAAGATTTTCCATATTTGTTTCCAGCTCGGAATATCAGACTTTTGGTTTCCAGAATTCTTAAGGAAAATAACCTCCCTGAAGGATAATGAACGGACCCAGTGGAGCGGAAGGCAGTCCGTGGAGAGAGGATTCCTGGACAGGATGAAGTCCCCATGCTGAAGGTAAGGGATGTTGTCCTGAATCCACATTGAAGGGGAAGAAGAGGTCAGAACCAGGCGGTCAGATGTCACAAGAGAATCCAGAATCAGAGTAAATAGGAGGCAGGGGTCAGAACCAGAAGGCACACAAACAGATCCCACAGGGACACAGGCAAAAGAGACGGCCTTGAAGGGGAACAGGTCATAACAGGCAGGCAGGCAGAAAAGATGCTGGAAAATTCTCACCATAGGGCTTGAACAATAATCCGGCGCCAGTCTCTGCTCTGAAGCAGGGTTATAATGGCAGATGAACAGGTGCAGCTGATGAGGGTAGATCAGAGTGGAGCAGCAAAGGCACGTGGAGATGATCAGATCATCAGACCAGAGCTGACGCACAGAATCATGACAAACATTCCATTACTTGAATGGGTGACAGAATACTTTTTGCACTGCAGTGTATATGTAAGGTGGCTGAGGGGTGCTGTTTTATCACTCTGTGCCCGATCCGTCTCAGAGATGGAATCCTATACTACTTCTTTGTATTAAATATGGTAATTTAGAGTTTTAGTTTATACTATTATTGTATTTCTATGGTATTTGCTGTAAAATCTGAAGAAGGATGCAACTAAAATGCAGATTAGGGATTCATGAAGTGCAACCGTATATAGCCAGCCTGCTCTGAGCATGTCTGATGATGACGTCAGATAAGCAGTTTAACTGAGAAAATATAAAACGTATCCAATTATCCAGAAAAGTAACTGAATAATTTCTATAAGATGTAGTTTGCATTCTTTCTGATTTAATGATAGAAATTACAACATTCAGCGCCATAATTATATTATTTATAGGGACCTAGATGAATATCTGCTTGCACATGTGTAATTGAGCTGATGGTTCGAATCCGGTAGTGACACAGGATGCTCAGAGAGATAAAGTGTTCTAAAAGATTCAAAGTTAAACTGACCTTTTCTTTCCTCTCTCCAAATATTCTCAGAGAGAGAATCCCAACGATGTTTTTCTGTGTATGTTTTGTGTGTTTTAATTTTTTTTGTGTTTCCACTTTACCTCTCTCTATTTTCTGTTTGTAGTATTTCTCCTTTCTGTGTTGTTGTCTAAGTCTGTTTGTTGTGTTGCAGTCCGTGTTTTTATTTAGCCTGGTAACCCACACTGATAATGTGTAACACGCAGGTTATCAGTCTGGTTCACCGGCAACCCAATCTGCTCTAGGCAAGGATGGACGTTTAGCAGAATTTTCGGATTTGATCGGACAAAGCCACACCTAATGCCCACCTACTTAAATTTTAAGCCAATCATAGTGACAAACTGTGAAATAGCAGCAGGTGCCAAGAAAAGCCAAAACAACTTTTGCTTTTACTCTCTTGCTTCCTTCAGAGATGAAATCCTGGATTCTGACCAACAGCAGCAGCTATGCTACATCCTCCTGTTCTGCCATGTTTACATTAGTTTGGCTGTGGTGCAGCAGCGTTAGCTTGGAAAGTTCAGTTTAGGTAACTTGACATGAAGTTTTCTAGAAGACGTTTCTTCTCTCATCCAAGAGGCTTCTTCAGTTCCAACTGATGCTGGAAGACACCGAAATTAATATACAGTACAGTATAGTGTACAGTGTTTTAAATTAAATTTATTATCTATTCAAATAAACTTCCAAAATGACGTTGAGATCAGATTACAGCATCAGAATCAATTATTTTATCAAAGAACTTCATGAATCCCTAAAGACGTACACAGTTAGACATTTCCAAGTCTGGAAGGTCATAAAGCCGAGGCTGTTTCAAGTCCGCTTCTTTAGGATGATTGTTAAAACGAAGGCATCCGTCACTCTTCTGGCCTCTGCAGTTACAGGGAAGGTCCTCGCTTGAGCGTCTCTACATTCCCGAATCAACAAAGAGAGAAACCCTTCGTGACTTTTAGACACATATTTATACAAAGCTTTGGATTTTTTAAGACCCGGATCCCAAACATTTAAACAGCTGATAAAATATCCTGTTTAAGATTGAATTCTGGTTTCACATTTTGCTGCTTGTTCGTTTCCTTATAGTCTCCTTACAGCCTGGATGTGATCCACTAATAGTAATAATAATCGTAAGGACTTTGTTTCTGTTTGCATTCATAATGTTTGTAATTCAATTCCACTGCAAACCGCAACATTAAATGGAAATAATCTGATTTAGAATGGAACATATATGTTGTGGTATTTTTGTTTTGGAAGCAAATATCTTTGAACAGTATAATTTGTTATGAAAAACCAAAATATGAAATATCCTGCCTGGTGTATTGTTAGATGTGGTCAAATAAATACTAGGCTGGGTCTTCTGTTCTATAACAGAGGATTTGGATCATGATTTGTAATTTTACTCACTTTCTGTGTGTTTCATCTAACTCACAGTATATCACAGGCTCCGTGTAGATCTTAAAGACAGAAAGGAAAAAGATGAAAACGCTTCTAGAAATGATGACAAAGACAAGATCAGCGATAAAAACGCTCCTCCTTTCGCAACAATTCAGGGCCATTTGTCATCAGGCAAGGACAGTCCTAATCATCCCTTTTGCTTGCTTTGCCCATCAGTCTTCCCTGTTAGATGTATCATGATCAATCTCGGCTCATTTATTTTAATCGTCTCTTATTTGCCAAACTGGCAAAGTCAAAGGATGACAACAAAAAGTCAGTTCGTTTAGATAATGAGCCACCACACTTCAAACTGGGTCCTTTTGCTTAGAGTCCTGCAGAAGAAAGATGTTTGGACACGTCACTCATTTAATTACTTTTGTCTCAACTTCAAACATTTACAGAAGATTTGACTTTTACTTTTACACCAACGAGACGTGATCTTTATTGTTCAGCTTGTACTTGATTTTATAATACTTGATATCTGAGAGCAACAGAGTGCTTCAATAGAAACAGCTCCTGATTGAATATCTGGGACACATACATGTAAATATACATATATTTCCTATTCTTGAATAATAAAAAAAGAAGATCAAGGCTGAAAATCTAAATAACAGAAGTACAATTCAGATGTTATTTATTGGCTATATTGATCTGTATACAGAAACATAATCATATGTTTAGAGTATGAGAAACGGGTGTGAGTCAAGATCTAACTGAGTTGGATCTAACTTTCAAAGAAATAATACAAACAATGTTTGATGAGATGTTAGATCTACAAACTTAGGAACAGTTACATTATTATATTAAAGCCATTTCTATGATTTAAATCAGACGATTTCCTCTGATTACATTTGTGTCCAGACTGGCTGACAGCAGTGTCTTAATCATGTCTCATCAGAAAGTTTCCTTTTATGGAGCCACATCAATTATTTAATTTGTTATTTTAATAATCTGACAATGCTCATGAAAAACTGTAAAATTAGTTTAAGCAAAATTAGAACAATCTTGTCCATGAATGAGGCAGAGAAACAAGTCTGTTCATTTATGACTTCAAGGCTAAACTATTGTACTTCTTTACTATCAGGAAGTCAATAAATATCATGAAAGCCTTTAGCTTTCCTGTCTCGCTGCAGCAAGAGGGAGAACACTTTCCCGTCAGGCTGCAGGTTGACTGCTGCTTCCCAGAGTTCCTTGAAGTAGGATGGGAGGCAGGCTTTCGGGTTTGTTGGGCTCTTCTTCTGTAGAACCGGTTTGGTTTGGCGAGATGAGACAGACAGACAGATGGTCCACTTTTTAACTTGAAATGTTTCTTTTTGAAAAAGTTCCTAGTTCAAGTGGATGAGTTTAATCTCAGCTTGATATTTGCTGCCATACATGCTGCTACAGGCTTTCCCAGGAGGTGCAGGAGCCAGACAAAAAGAACTGATTCTGCTGAAGTGAAAGCAGCTAAGACTGCTTAATCTGTTTTAATGTCCAGATATTTTCATGGGTTCTGTTCTACTGTGGATCAGAAGTCAGTATTTGTTTATTTTCAGCATCTAAAGTTTAACCTTTTAGGTTTTAATAAACCCAGGTAAACGTTTATATCCCAGTAATGTTTAAATATAAACATCTAACTGTGAGGTACAACAGGGTACAGAGCAGACAGGACTTCAGCCAGATGCTGCAGATCTTCTATCAGTCTGTTGTCTGACCTCTTCCTTCAGAGCAAATGACTTAAAAAAAGCTGATAAAGAAGAGCGGCTCTGCTCTAGGAACTCCTCTGGATATGATTCTTGACAATGTGAAGAACACTAAGGACAACAGTGAGCATCTTCTTCACCAGACACTACAGAAGGTCCTTCCTGTCTACAGCTACCTGTCAGTGGATCAACCTCCCAGAACCACTCAGAACCAGAACCAAACATGGAGAAGCAGCATTTAGTTCCTCTGCTCCACTGATCTGGAACAAACTCCCAGCAGACTGGAAACCTGCTGAAAGCCTGAGTTCTTTGAAGGCAAAGTTAAAGCCCATTTGTTTAGAGCTGCCTTTGACTGCTGGAGTTAAACTGTTAACTGATGGATTTTTTAGTTTGAGGTTGTGGTCCAACTGTTTTATGCAAGTTTAATGTTTATTTGCTTTTATTTTTTCTATTCTATTGTCTACTTCATGTGAAGCTCTTTGAATTATCCGTGTACTACATTGTGCTATACATATGAACTTGCCATAATTTAAAAACAAATCCTAAAAAAAATCCCAGGCCCTCCACTAACATTTAATTCCCCTTTGGGATCAATAAAGTATTTTTAAACTAAATTTCAACTTATGAGGTTAACTTTACAAAATATTCTTTTTACTTAGATATCTTATGTTTGGAGACTATAACTCCAGGAAAAAGATTTACTGAAAATATTATTATTTCCATGAAGCTCTGGCAAAATTAACAGAAATAACTACTTATTTGTTCCTCGTCTTTATTTAGTAGTTTTGTAAGTGTGTTGATAACTGTTTACACGCTTAGACCTAGAAAAAATGAACCAGATTAAAAAAACAAACAAACTCATTATTCGGATCCTTAAAAAATATTGTTAAAAACAACACCGTGATCCGAGCCTGATATTTCTGCTTCCGGGTCATTTTACGAAACTCGACAGCTTTAAAAAATATTTGCTACTGAATCCTGAGTTTAATCTGAGGTGAATAATAACAACAGTAAAAAAAACCCCATGGTTAAAAAAAATCCAAATTCATACTGTTAAAATGTATTTAATCGCATAGCTCTCGCTACGATCGCCATGGCAACAACATCATCTCCTAACAACGTCACTGCCGTGTGCTCCATTGTCCACAGAACATGCAGTTGAGGAAAGCCTCGTCCCTTTTATAGACGGAAATCAAAGTGAGTTTATGATCCTTCATCTCATTTTCACATTTATAACGACTAAGTGTTGCAATGTGATGGTTTAATAAGAGAGCAAAAGGAAACAAGCTCAGCCTCTGCTAGCTAGTAGTGCTACTATGTTAGCACGCTTGTTCAGCCTCAGATGGAAAATATTTTTCCTAAAACATCCGGTTTTCATCCGGTTTGTCTGTTGCTAAAGTTTTGCTGTCAACCTCTCCAGCTCTGATCTGACTTCGATGTAAATTTAGCCTTTTAAGTGGTTCCATTTATCTGCCGCAGTTGTTAGCTATCAGACAGAGCTAATGCTAATGCAAGTTAGCCAGCTAAGAGGTTTGGCAGACGCTGTTGGCTTAAATGTGTCACTGAGGTATGAATAGGCTGGTTGGCCAATGGGCAGTTTAAGTGTTTAACCTAAAGATGATTCATGTGGTTTTCAGTCCTGTTTCATTTAAGCCAGCAGCAGGATCCTAGCTCTGTGAGCTAACAGGTTTCTAACAGATGCTAACTCAAAGATGACTTTATTTTTAACATCAGAGGCCGAAGCATCTATAACGTTCTCTGACTATTTAGCCTAATATTTCAGACAGCAGCACATCAGCCTGGTCAGGATTCAAACTTTACTAATTTAGAGTTTTAAAACCTCTGAACTTCATGGACATCAAATTATCGGGAGCTTCTTGCTGTAAACAGAGAAGCTCTGACTTTAAAGAGAAATATGCCAGAAAAAAACTATTTGATTTGATCTGAAGACTTGGATCTATAAATTTATTAAATACAAATTGAAACATGTACAACTCAAGTGATGCATTTTCATTTCTGTTAATTAAAATAATTATGGGTTACTGCTGAAGGAAATTAAAATACAGTTTCTCAACAAACCTTATAAGAAAATCAAGCATGATGAATAAAGAGCAAAGCTGTAGTATTACAGTCAGGTTACGTCCTGTACAATCACGGAAAAGACAGGTGATCAGACAGCTGAGACCACAATATCTCACCGACTGCTGGATCCAAATAGAAAATGTTTTGTTGAAAAAAGTTTCCAAAGTTTGTTGGGCTGGCATGTAGCCTGTTGGTGAGTTGAGGGGATATTCACATTATAGATGCTGTCAGCATCATAATAAAACCCCAAAAATATCTAAAGAAAAATAATGACAAAGTAGAATAAACGGTAAAGAAATTAATCCAAGAAGAAGACAGTTTAAGAGCCGTCGTAAAGCCTGAAGCCACAGCTGTGTGGGAGCCTTTGGACACAACCTCTGACCTACATGCAGAACCACACAAACGGGACCAGATAACTGACAAAGATTTACTCCTAACAAAGGAAAAAATCATTAGTTTCAAAGCCCAAAGCTGAATGTCCAGATTCATAAGACAGTGGGTCAAATGTTTGGATGAGATCATCCCGTTATTAAGCCGAGGTGGTGACAGGAGTCTGGGACTCGACTCGACTCGACTCGACTCGATGTCTCTAAATAGAACCTGAATAATTAGAACTTTACTTGTTAAAACAAAGGTTAAATTTAAATAAACAAAGTGATCAACAGCTGGTAGTTAACAGCCATCCTCCTCCTGCTGTCTGTCTGTACTAGTGGACCGAAGTCTGAAGAGACGGCAGGTGAAGCCACTCGCCGCCTCTCTGCTGGATGCCTTGGACTACGACAGTTCAGACGACAGTGACTTTGAAGTCGAGGACGCATCAGGTAAAAAATCAACAGGATTTTACTTTCAATCCTTTCAGCTGTTCACTGAAAAAGCTGCGCTGGTTGCATGCAGCATGTTGAGGTTCCCTAATTAAATGTAGTGTGGTTTTTACCTTCCAGCCAGTAGTTAATCCCAGCAGTAGGTGTAACAGGATGTTCTGGGAATCAGAAAAGACAGCGAGTTCATCACGACCTGAGCTGACCTGAACATGCCTGTTAACGGAGCAGTTTACAGAGACGGCAGGCTATCACTAGCCTGTTTCTCCAAAACAACGGGTTCTGTTGAGGATGTGATCGGACTCAACAAAAATCTGAGTGGGGTTCATTTAGTGGAGCCTTTATTTTGAAGGTCTGAGGTGTCATATGTCGTATCCTGCGACCTGGCCCTCATTCCTGCCCTGCGTCGTTTGTGCCGACTTTGCTGGGTTTAGCAGAGTTTGTCTCACTTCCATCAGGAAAACAGTTCAGGAACATTTGCATCAAAACAAATAGACTCAGAAACGGTTCAGTTTAGGCAGCTGGACGTGAAGTTTTCTAGAAGATGTTTCACATTTCACCTTCTACAAACTTCACATCCCGTTGCCTAAACTGAATCCTTGAAGCTTGACCCTGACCTGGATGACTGACAACCTTCAAGTATAAAGTCAACCTTGTTTCACACCATTTGTTTATAAACTCTGGTCGGACCTCCAGTAAGATGACGGATCTGCTCACCGGATCAGACCTGTTCTCTCTGTCTCATACTCTGCTAGGGTCGGACGTCACAGGCAACGGCAGCGATGAAGAGGGGTCCAAGGCGAGTGCCGCAGGCTCCCAAAGCGACTCCGAAAACGCCGCCTCTGGAAACGAGGGGGTCGACGAGGACGCCAAAGACCCGGCTGCTGATGACAACCTAACTGAGGATGAGGAGAAGCTGAAGGAGCAGCTGTCTGCAGACAACCCCCCCAAAGACGCCCCCACCGTCACGGCATCCAAAAGCAGAAGGAAAAGCAAGAAGAGCTCAGAGCCGGAGGGGACTGTAGCCGGCGAACCCGAATCTACCTCCACATCCGCAGGCGGCGGCGTCAGTGGGGAGGAGTCTCTGACTGAGCCAAAGAAATGGAACTTCCGCAGGAACCGCCCGCTGCTGGACTTCACCACCATGGAGGAGCTGAATGAGATGGACGACTACGACAGCGAAGACGACAACGACTGGAGGCCCACGGCGGAGAAGAAGAAAGGCAAAGCATCTGCTCAGAAAGGAGGGGTGGAGGAGGAGGACGGAGCGAGCGTCAGCGAGGACGACGACGACGATAATGATGATGACGAGGATGACGACGAAGATGATGAAGACGATGAGGGCAAGGATGATGGTGACGACGTCAACAACAGCAGCAGCGATAGCGACAAAGAGATGAAGAAGCCCAAGAAGAAGGTGAAGAGCAGCAACGCTTTTGACGAGGAGCTGACCAATGACAGCATGTTTCAAGGAAAGGGCAATGAGGTGAGGATTGGCTGCCAAATTAACCTGGATTAAACCGGAATGATCCAGACTGAACCAGATACTACCTGAGTAATCCAGATTAAACCGGAATAATCCAGATTGAACTGAATTCTACCAGAGTAATCCAGATTAAACCGGAATAATCCAGTTGAACCAAATTCTACCTGAGTAATCCAGATTAAACCGGATTATACCAGAGTAATCCAGATTAAACCGGAATAATCCAGATTAAACCGGATTATACCAGAGTAATCCAGATTAAACCGGAATAATCCAGATTAAACCGGAATAATCCAGTTGAACCAAATTCTACCTGAGTAATCCAGATTAAACCGGATTATACCAGAGTAATCCAGATTAAACCGGATTATACCAGAGTAATCCAGATTAAACCGGAATAATCCAGTTGAACCGAATTCTACCTGAGTAATCCAGATTAAACCGGAATAATCCAGATTAAACCGGTTTATACCAGAGTAATCCAGATTAAACTAGAATAATCCAGATTAAACTGGATTATACCAGAGTAATCCAGATTAAAATGGATTAATCCAGATTATGCCAGAGTAATTCAGATTAAAGTTAGTTACGTTTTACTATTGAAACAGAATGTTTGCACTTCACTGTTACTGAGTAATGTTATTAGGAAGTATTGCTACTCTTACATCAGCCTAAACTTTCATGCCACAGTAACTTCATTAATCAAATAGAATGATTTTGGTTTTTGGGCAGAAATGCATCAAACCTAACGTTTCTGTCTGACACAAGCTTTGCTGTTTTCACTGCTGAGCTCCTTAAACCTTCTTCTAAACAACAAACATTGGATATTCTTCTCCTTCCTTTCAAACACTGTGTCACTAAGAGTCATTCCTCTGACAAATGTTTACAGATGCTTTGGTGGGAATCTTTTAGCAGATGATCCTTTTGGAGACATTGTGCAGCTGCTGATTTCTTAATCTGAACTTTATCTGAATGTCTGTTATCTCCCAGGATGCATCACTGGACCGCTCCCAGACCTGGAACACGCAGCACATCCTCATATGCTGCGTCTGCCTGGGAGACAACAGTGAAGACGCAGACGAGATCATCCAGTGTGACAACTGTGGGGTGACTGTGCATGAAGGTGAGGTGTGGAAAGTTCCACAGCCCGAAATCCACCACTTCTTTGAGTCCAGGCTGTTAGATTTAAACGTCCATCAAGCAGTTTCACGCTCAGCCGTGCCTTCAGTCAAAAATAAACTGCAGCAAGTCAAGTGTAAAGTTAAAACTTTCATCATCGTATAGATTTTATTTTGGTTTAAAGACAATAGACCAGATATCGATAAACAAAATAAAAGCCTCAGACGATGTAGAAATGTTAATCCCAGCCAGAGGAGCCGCCCTCTTCTTCTACCCACACTGTAACGCTAACAACAGCAGCATCATCAGAAACGCGTGGTTTCCATGGAAACCACACACATCCGAAGCAGGGACATTTCTGTGGACGTGACGTTTGTTCTGCAGCTAAACGCTGCTGCTGGGCGCTGATGTTTGGTCTGTAATCAGAGACTGTAACAGATGGTGTCACATCAGCCGCTCTGATGTAGTTTACGTTCATTGGTCGCCTCTTCATCACCACAGCCTTCTTCTGGGGTCAATCATATCCTGTCTTCTTCAGCTCTGCTCTGGTTTCATTTGGTAGAAATGTTCAATTCTGTGTCTCTGATAAACAGATAAACTTATCATATTTATTTTATATTTATATATATACTTATATATTTATATTTATTTATATACTTATAATATTTGCTCTTTCAAAGGTGGAAGTTTTAGTGATTTTTGTGGATTTTATTGCAAAATTGAATTTGCTGCTGTTAACTTGTTAACTGTTGGTTAGAGACCAAGTGGCTGCAAAAAAGTTTGGGAGGCTCTGCCATAAAGCATCATGGGAAGTTAGCCACCAGCTGAGGTGGCTTCTTCCAATGTTCCATAATTAACCTGTAGAGCTCATTAATTGCAGAGTTTTCAGCAGTGAACAGAACCCAAAAGCAGCAGACTTTAATTGGCTCTGGTTTATAGCAGTAATTAAAATGACCTCAGCTTGGCTTGATTCAGCCAAGATAGATTTGTTGGTGAACAGCCTCCTTTACTCACCATACCTGCAAAATAATGATGTCTTCATTGAATTAAATAAAAAAATGACAGAACCGTGGACTGCATTAAAGCCATAGTATGGAAATCATCCTATTTAAGGATCTGACCTCATCTACTGGATCCAGATTATCTTAAAAGCTCAGCTTTAAAAGGGAAAACCCAAACACATTGAGACTTTTCACTGACCTCCAATCATTTCAGCAGCCTCATACTGACCCTAACCTAAACTGAATTCACATCTTAGACTTAAACCCTAGAGGAGAACCTGGGGACCTCATGGGGTCCAGTTGGATGAGCCCCACAAAGACCCAGAAGTTCCCACTGAAATGATAAAAACAACGAAGCTCGCTACAAACAGGAGGATCATTGTTGTCAAACAGAATCATAATATTTGGTTATAGTTGTGGTGCCAGTTAGGTTTACATGGAAAAAGAAATCGAAACAGACGGACCAGACTGAAGCAAGGGAACCGATGCAGAGCTGCTATAACTGAAATAATAAACGGAGACAAAACTAAAGCCAGACCCCAACTTCCACTTCCTGTGCTTGGAAAGCGTTCGATAAAACTTCGTAATATTAGGCTGACCATTATATTAAGCAGTCTGAAGCTTAATCTACCAGTAACAGATGGTGATACCAGAAATATGACAAACCGTTACTGAAGTCCTCCAGTTCTCTTCAGCTTCTGTCGATCAGAAATTCTGCTGGACGAGCAGATCTACTGTTTGTTGTTGTTTCTTTATTCCCCTCTTTCTCCCTCACTGACCGCCCACAAGTGACGCCACTGGTGACTCATCGGTTCGCTCTGGAGAACCAGATATTCATCGCTACCAGAGGAGCTCCTGGGCTAGCACCTCTGTTTGGTCGAAACACGAGCAACTGGTTTGAAAACACGTTCAGGAACCGGAGGGGGCTCAGAGCCGCGCTGGTGGAAACGGTGTAGCACAGTTCATGCACACACACACACAAACACACACACACATAGCACAGTTCACACACCCACACACACACTTGTTGCTGATAGCTGGAATAAGCTACAACATTTTACTATTTGCTGATTAAAAATAATAATTATGAAAAACTATTAAAGGACTGAATGTTGGCGCTGATTGTTTTATTCAGTGAGACATTAATGTTTATCTGTCTCAATGAGCTGATTGGTGAATAAATGAATGAGATTCATACGTTTCTGTTTCACTGTGTAAAATAATTACTGCCTACATTGAATGAAATTCAGCTTGTTGGTTTGTTTGCAGTGTTTTTCCAAGCAGGTTTGTTATTTGATCTGCTTTCTGTCATTGACTCTGCTGCTTGTATCACATCCTGAACCTGATGCAGGATTAAAGTGCAGCTTCTGGTTGGACCAGCTGAATAAAACGGATCCGTTTGTGTTTCTGTGGTTAAAAGGCTCATTTGAGGCAGCAGGTCTTCAACAGTTGCTATTTTATGCAGTAAATAAAAGTGAATGGTTGCTGTTGTGTTTGTTATAGCTCTGAGAAATGCCAACATGTTTAAGTTGATGGTTTATCTGCTGTTTCTGAGGATCACTAATAAAGAAGTGGAGCCTTTAACCTCATTTAGGAGCAGAAACGTCCTCAGCAGATGGTAGGAAGGTGGAATGGCCTTCATTAGAGTTAGAGGCTATAGGAGTTCCTAGAAAATGAAATGACATTTCTAGGCTCTGGCCATCCTTACGGTTCTGTTTATTACAGAAATACTTTAGAAGTTCTAAAGGGAAATGAAATGACCACACGTAACAATTATTACCATTAACATGGAAATGATGCTGTTTGTTATCAAGGACTCTGAGTTTGAACAGAAAAATAGCAAGATTTCAAATGCTGCTGATTAGAAAACACTTGAAGGTGGGATGGAGGTGCTGGTTTTCCTTTCAAAGGAGCAGAAGGGATTTCCATCAGAACGGGTGACAAAGTGTCCAGAGTTACTGTTTGGATAAAACGGTTGAGGAAACTTCTGACTGTGGTCCTTTGAGCAAAGCTGACAGCAGCACACTTCCTGCTGTCCCTCTAACCCAACTAAATGGAGCACACGCCTGACTAATGTCAGCTAAGCTACAGGAGAACAGCTCACATTCAGACCATTGACCGACTACATTTATGAAAGCTCTGTTTAAATCCAAGCGTTGCAGCGACACAGCTGACTTTAAACTGACCGAGGATCATCAAAGTCCTCACTTTACTAGTAAAATACCAACGAAAAGTTCACCCAGAAGTATTGGCAGCCGTCCTATTCACAACGTTTCCACAGATATGATATTAGGAGGAGGTTTAAGTTTATCTGGGTCGTTAGGTGGCTTGATATTTCCTTCCTCTGAGACCCGTTTAATCTGTCTGGAACCACACTAAAGGGAAAGCAAGTGGTTTGCAGCTGAGGTTAAGGAGAAAGGCTCTAACGGACACTTCTTATCTCCTTGGACATTAATGGGGCTCTTTGTGGGGCCGTAATTAAATGCTGTCAGTCACTTCAGGGAAAATCTGCTCTTTTATTGCATGTTTTTCATTTTGAGGTTTGATTCAATGTCTTATGTTGCCGTCGTTGCTCCGCCACTTTAAAACAACACGATATAAACGGACATAAGTGGAGCTAAACACTGAACATCAAGCTCAGTTTAGATCGAGGTGTTTTTGCATCGGATAAACGTAGCTGATCTAAAATGAGACCGATTAGAAACTTCAAAAAACGACGCTATAAACATGACGCACTTTCCTTTACTGCTTTGATCTGAACTCTTTTAAATATATTTGTCCTGATTTTCCTTGTGATTATACCAAGTTGCACCTTTTTAGAAAAAGGTTCTCACTTAGAAAGGGAAACATAAAACCTAGAAAATATCAAGTAATAATTTATTGAATCATTATTCAGACAGGGTGTCTGCCTCACGGACTAAAACTGGTAGTTGGTTCCACAGGAAAGGAGCCTGAGAACTGAAAGATCTGCCTCCCATTCTACTTTAGAAATTCTAGGAACCACTAGTAAACCTGCAGACTGAGAGCGAAGTGCTCTGTTAGGAACAGAAGCAATGAGCACAAGTAAACAATAAATGATGAAAGTAAATCTTTCGATCACTGATTAACATGTGTTGGTTTAAAAGTCTTGGCCTTTAAATCACCACTTTCTTTATTCGTTTTTCTGTTTATTGCTGTTTTATGCGTTTGCTTGCTTATAACCAGACTATAATTCTACCTCAAGTTTAAACAATTCATTTTATTTTAACGCTTGTTTTCATTATTTTAAAAAGTATTTAATGTGTTTTCAAAATGTGAAGACAAGATAGTTGGAGATGAACTATTGTCTATAATATATATCAATAACATGGAATCAGATGCTCATGCTTTCAAATATGCTGCATACTTTTAACATAACACCCACAGTGGGCTGTCCTATCCGTGGGCTTGTCCTAGTGGAAAACAGTCACACTGGTACGCTCACAAATCTTCAGCTTCCTTTAAATGTTTTCTAAATAATAAGCTTATCATTTGATTTGAAACCAACATTTATTTCTCGTCCCATTATGTGTGAAAATTCCCAACAAGTTAATAAAATATTCTTCAAGAAATGAAAATCTAATATTTTGAACGAAAGCCTGAAATAAACGATTTTAGGTCAAAACTATAAACTAATTTTGATGTTTTGCTTTCAGAAAGGATGAGAGCCAGATGTTCCTGTGTCATCGATCAAATCCCAAATCATTTGTCCTTTTTCAAAGCTGAACATATTTTAATGTTATTTCTTCATGAAAATAATCCCTTTATGCCCCAAAGTGACTCAGTCAGAGCTACACCTTGGTCTCACTGTGAATATGCAAATCATCCCAGCCTTCTTATCTGCAGCCGCTCCCTCTGCTGCCCGCCTGCAGCTGCTGCTGCTCCTCTTCCTCCTGCCGTGGTTAAACTACTCCCTATTACACAATATCAGATTAGAATATTTGACTTATTCAGCTGAGCAGAGCTCTTCATAAAATAAAAACCAGCAGTTGTTTCATTGCTCCTGACTCTGTAATCCAGTCGTTGGACTCATTGCCGTTGTTTTAAAGCCTCTCATAGAGCCTCAGCTGCAGCATCGTTTCTTAATCAACATGTTCTCACTAATGGGAACATTTACTGCAGTGAAAGAAGCTGAGTTGAAACATCCAGGAACACAACTTCAAGTTGATGCTTTAACATCAGCAGCTCATTATGAGACAAGAACGATTCTAGTCCAAATGTTTCTACATTCGTTCAAATGAACAGATAAGCAGCCAGTCTAACTGCACAAATTTCTTTAATTCTCTGCAGTATTTTTTAGTGATTTTTAGTGTATTCTTGCTGAACTTCCACCATGTGTGATAAACTTGTCGAACTCGGCTGACTCTCTGTTTGGAAGCTGTGGTGTGAAGGAGGCTGGCACTGAAACGAAGCAGACTCCACTAACGTATGTGTTCCACACCCACTCTGCAAAATGCAGCCAGCGATGGAAACACTGCACCATTTCCACAGACAAACAGAAGAGGGCCTCTGCCACATCTGTGTGGAAAACCTACCCGGATTTCCATCCTTCAGGTTTCCGTTCCCGTATTTTCATCACCATCTCTGAGCTTTAGCTTCAAAGTCACCAGCTGTGGAGCGGTAGTGAGTGAAACTAGTAGGTAAAGTCAGAATCAAGTTGGTACCGGCCCATTTCAACTAACCGGGCCCAAACCGATGCTGTAACACACAGAGAGATTTAAGGAGTAAAAAAAGTTGGACAGATGCTGGTTTTAAGCATCGATGTTGGCTTCTCATGGTCAGTGTCATCATTATGTCGTCGTGTGTCTGAAGCTGATCCAGTGCGACTGAATGTAAAACAACCACCTGGCTCATTCAAAGGATGAAAAATGTCTCTTTGGAGGACAAGAAAAGTGGAAAGTCAGAATGATTTTAAATCAGAGATGAAAGATGAGCTGTCAGCATCTGCAGCTCAGACATGACCGTCTTCTGCTCGGCTCTGCTTCTCTGTTCTTGTAGTCTGAGTGTCTGGACACCATCAGTCTCTCAGATAAAAAAACAGGACTGACATGAAAGAGGGGGAGAAACCTGGGTGAGAGATCAAAGCTGGAATGGGCCGGGCCCAAACTCACTGAGCTGATCAAGGAGTCCTGTTCTTCCTGCACCAGCTTTTGATTTTCTTCTTCCTGTTGGTCATACAAGCAGTCAGACTTACCTTAATTTGTTTTTACCATCTGCTTTCATTCCTGCTAACATGTTTACCTCCTTCTCAGTCCAGCACCTGCGTCCGCCGTAATGACACAGCGAGGTCTTTACTACAAGATGACGGTCGGAGTTAAAACAGAGCGCAGGATCACTACACCTGCTAACCATCAGACAGCCCGGACTGCATCTATCACGTCTTATTTTCGTAGTTCTCAGGAAAGCACTGGAAGCTTCTAAAAGTTTAGTCGGCTGATTTTTGTGCTGAGTCATGCTGCTGGAAGAAATGGGGCGTGGTGGACGTGCTGTATGTCGGGCTATAATAACAGCTAGGCTGTTGGCTATTCACACCGGGAGGTTTTCTACCAGACTGGAACTATACTCATTGTTTTATGTTGGGGGGGGACTAAAGCCATAATAAATTGAAGCATAAAAACAAAGCATTTAAGAAGTGATTGCTGCAAATTCTGCTAGTTCTACATGGATCCAGGTCCGTCCCCTCTGGCTCGCCTTCCTGGGTCTTTAGGGAAGCGATAAAACCAGATGCTCATAAGTTGAGCTTACTGTGGTTTTATTGGGGTTTTTACAGCTGCTGGTCATTTTCTATGTACACAAGGTTTATTTTGATGTCCAAGGAGGAGGAGTTGCTGCTCTCACGTGATTGGCTGACATTGGCTGCATGTGCTCTATAGCAGATAGACAGATGGCATCTTCTTATAATAAGCTGAGTAATGATTCAATGTCTTCAAATGGGTCTTAAAGTCTTTCTTAAAGAGAAAATCAATGTTTTTTTGCATATTTTTGATGTTAAATATTTGAAGAATGAGGAAAAGTTTGCAGATTTGCTAGAAGGAGAATCGTACAGGATGGTGGCGGCGGGTTCAGCAGAGCAGGACATCGTTACCATGCCTTCCACTGTCATTCAGACGGATTGTTGGCCTCATAGCTCGTAGAAAGGCTGCTTGTTTGATGGAGTTGGATCTGTGTGGCTCTGGGTCAGTCCACCGTCATCCAACCAGTCTTTCCTTTACGCAGACAGAAGTCGCCCTGTTGTAATGCCGTCAGGCACCAAGTGGTGGATGTATGTTGAGGGCATGTTATCAAGGCTGGGAATGTGGTATTGCTCTTTGAAAACGTTTTCTTTTGTAGACAGTTTTTTCCAATAATGAAAGCAAAGGCCTGAGGAAATGCTGATGCCAAAGTCTTAAAGAGTTCTGGAAAACTCTAAGTACCAACAGATTGCTTTAGTTTATCGTCTACCAGCAGAGAAGGAAAAAAATGATGAGACCATTGACGTGTATCGACGTGCCTGTAAATAAACAGTTCATCTCTCCTGGGGCTTCATAGATGGGCATAATGTCATGATGGATGGATGCCTTTTTTAAAAGTCTTCGTCAGGAGGTTGAGTCTGTGCTTCTGTGTGCAGACAAACGTTTTTCATGTGTTTCTACTTGACTGTGTCTCATTTGCTGCAAACCAGTGTTATAAACAGGGACAAACTGCCACTGTTTTATTTTCTAAAAACAAATCTTATTCTTGTATAGCTTGCTAATAGATGCTGCTTCACATTCAGACACAAATGAACATAAGTTAGCAAATTAACTCGGTAAATAAGATTTATGCTCATTATGCAGCGCTGCGTTGGTACACCAAGGACAGCCTGCCTGAGGTGAGGAAAGGACGCGGCACTCCGACAGATAGAAAACACACTGAGACACTTCTCTTCCTTTCATTTTGACTTCCTCCAAGGAGGTTATGTTTGAGTCGAGTTCGTCTCTCTCTGTCTGTGTTCAGGATAACTTGAAAAGTTATCAAATCGATACCAAAGGTGCGCCTCAGTCCAAGGAACAATCAATTATCCATCAAATATCTTTCTACACCTGGTTTTAACAATTTTAGTTCATTTGGGTATTAAAAAATGTTTTAGTGGAGTGAATGATCAGAGCTCGCTCTCTGTTCCTTGTACATAATAATCCATTCTCCTGGTTTTCTTTGAAACCTTTGTTCAACCTCTTTATTTGAAGACACCTCTGCAGAAGCAGCGTTTAGTGTCTGCCTCCAAATGAACTCCTGGATCAGCTTGTCTGATAGGTTGACCCTCTGCATCAAGCTGCAAAGGTTCAGAAGGCTGTGAAGCTCCGATGCTCAGATGTAACTCAGGACCTCTGGACGCTGCTTGACATCGTCCCCCAAACACTTTGCATGGAAATCCGATGCTTTGACGTCCAGAGCGCCTTTGGTATGAATTCACCTTCAGTCAGAATTGGGGCAAAGTTTGCTGCTTGGCAGAGGTCTGCGCTCTCCAAGTGCTTTTCTAGTTCGATGCTTTTCTGAGAAAATGAGAGCCAGCCATCACTGAAGCTCACAGTCCCTGACTGATTGAAGTGCAGTTCGTACTCATCTCTCGACCTTTCTCGGTCCAGGTAGCTGCGGCACCAAGCACTTCCTCCTCAGATGTTCCCAGGCCCATAATAGTGAGAGGCCACGTTCACACAGTATGCAGATCTGATCTTTTCACACACACGGAGCCCATTTCTGACTTTTAAACGGCAGTCTGAACCTAGAAAGTGGGATCTGCACTACGTCCACATGTGACACTAAACCAGATGTATCTGTTAGTTTTCAATGCAGCTCTTATGTCGTCCTGCTACACATCCACAGACCTCTCTAAAGCAGTAGCAGTATGGCCCCCAGTAAAGGGCCCCTGGCCTGGTACTCCAGCAGGGCCCCAGAGCACCATGAGCAACGTTTTTGAAAGATCTCCTCCAGCTCCACAAAGCACCTGTGGGTGAACTTCGATGAATACTCAGGCTCCCTGCTGAAGGTGTGAAGATGTTCCACACGTTTCTCCTGTAGGCCCTGTAGTTTGAGCACATGTCCAGCCTCTCTTCTTATAAGAGGCACCCAGCAGCCTGCTCAAGGGTCACCAAATGCCACTTGATGCTGAGTCATTGAAGCCTCACAGCATCCCAATGACTAAAGGTAATTACCGCAGATCTCCACCACCACCAAAGTCCTGCTACTGAGGAGCTTTCTGACCACCTTGGTGACCAGCGACCATCACTCTGCCCCCAGTCTCAGCTCCCAGCAGGGAAACCATGGCTGCTGGGTTTGAGGAGAACCTCAAACTATTCCTTCCCACACCCCACTGTGACCTCTGTCACGGTCAGCAGCTACCTTCTCTCGCTGTAAAGAGTTTTGTGAAGGACTCCTCCTCCTCATGCACCGGACCGTTTGTCAGAACCGGTGGTTCTTCTTCATGCTTACCAGACTTTTCTCAGGCCAGGGTTTCCTCTGACTGAGCCTCAGGTGACCCATGAGCCAACCGGGCTGCATGGAGCTTCTTTACTGCTGATGGTTCTAATAAAGGAGTCATCACCTGGAAATTGGACTTTTTCACCTTGAAACGTGTCCGTTTGCTTTGGGCTTCAGTTAAAACCTGTCTGAAAACGGAGAGTGTGAAAGTGGCTTAAGCTTTGGGTTTTTTTTTAATGCTGCAAATAACAACTGCAAGTTAAGAAAAGTAGTAATCACTGAAAATAGACAGCAGCAAAGTGTAAACATGCTGCTAACACGAAACCTGCAGCAAGTGCATACAGGTTGGTTTTATGTTGGTTTACTTTAATTGATCAGTCTAACATCAGAACTAAGATGGGATCATTTTCCAATTTCCATCAAATACAAGCCCTTCATGTGTGCTTAGCATGCATGTATTTATAAATACAGTGAAAAATGGGTTGTTTCCTGGGAGTTTAAGGACATGTTGTACTTCTGCAGTCGGGTCGGAGCCTGTTTGAACATTTCTCTGCACAGCAATGGTCAGGATCCAAGGAAGTACCCAGGTTAATATAGAAGTTATAAAAAACTGAATTTAAAGTAATGGATTTATTATAGTCACTACAGTTTTCTAGTCATCTGTGTTTTTAGCTGCTTTATACAACTTTCTCTGACTTCTTCCATAACTGATATGATCAACACATTCCTTTGCAACCAGGAACTTTAAAGATTTAAAGAACTTTGTTTTTTCTGCCTGCATCAGACCAGAGTAATTGCTTTACTACAAAGTGATTCCTGGAAAGAAACTACTGAAGATTATTTGATCAGCCGATGATCTAAAGTTGTTTATAGTGACAGATTAAAACTAGCAGATAAGTGATCTGGAAGGTGTAGTTAATTATGATCTGTCATATAATGTGGTCAACAAATCAGCACTGAAGTTCATTAAAACTTTGTCGTGTTTCAGTTAGTGCTGGGTGCTTCGTCATGGGAGTTTGCTGGTTTCAATCCCACTGACTGCCACTCTGGGTCCATGAGCAACACTTCATCCCCCAGTTGTTGCCTGGTGCTACACACTGTTAAATGCAGACGGCAGATTTCATATCAACATAAAGGTGTAAGGAGAAATGAAAAGGATGTTATCGATTTTATTGCCACAAGAATTGGGCTTAGAATGAGCAGCACTCTTCTTGAACATAATGCTTGGAAAAATGAAAAAAATATGAATTCTGATACCTGTAATTATCCAATCCATGTGTTAAAAAGCTTTATAACTCCAATAACTGTTAAAAAGGCTCAGATAAACTGTGGCAGTAAAGGAAAGGCTGACTTTGCCTATATCAGGCTGTTTTTGGCTCACCGTCCTGCTGAGCTCTTATTGGCCAATCAGGAGGCTCTGCTACTGGAGCAAGTCTTAATGAAGCAAATATCACTTAATGTACTTCATACTCCAAATGAATAGCAGTATAAGGTGACCATGTCCTTTGGAGAATACCAGCATTGGCATTAAGTGTGTTTAAATCTGGACGCTGTCCACTAAGACCTGCACTGCTCCCAAAGAGAAACTCTGATTCTTAGTGAGCTGCTCTTTGTTTTTCCAATCCATGGAGCATCCTTCCATCCGTCAGATTATTTAGTCACACTTCCTGGTAGATTCATAAATTGGTTAGTCTTTGTTGAAGACATGAAGACAGCTTTCTGTTAAATCCCAAACCAGGTAAAGAAAATGTTTCCCAGTTCCTTAGCTCTACCTTTTTCCCCTCTAAGCTCATCATTTCCGACATGGATAAACCTTCTCTCAGGGATTATCAAGTTATCCAGTAGTCATCACTTTTTGTCAGCTTAGCTCCTATTAGCCAGCAAGCTGTGGCTTCATGGCGTTCCCAAGTTCAAAAGGAACATAGCAGATCTGTGCCTCCATAAATCTGTGACACCAGAATTGGTGGTCATTTGTAACCTTGGCTTCCATCAGTCTGAGCTCAGACAGTAAAAAGCAGGTTAAAGCCACCACAAATGACTCCAAATAAAGACGGAGAAGCCTAAATGCTGCTGTCCTGCCATATACCCCGTTGGAGGCATTGGAGCACGTGGCGTTTTCATAACTCAGACGTGTTTTGCTGCATTAATTGCCCCAGTGAGTTAATCTCTGGAAGATATCAAAGATCTGCAGAAAGCAGAAAATATTGCCTCAGCTTCTTACAAGCAGAGGTCAGAATTAACAATTCAGCGAGACACGCATCAAACCGTCTTTCAATCAGGAGACTCACAGCCACCAAACAAAGTGAAGAGCTGAATAAACAACTCCGTCTGCACCATTGTTTGCTTTTGATGGGCTGCCCAACTCCCCTGTGAGGAATCCAGTGACAGGGCTGCAGAACAGCGAGCTTTTGATTTGCGAGTCTCTCCCGTTGCTCAGAAAGCCCGAAGGCTGCTTGACTGAATTAGGAGCTGGAGTGTTATCTCCCCAGCAGAGGCAGAGGACTGATTGCCGCCCTCATTGGAAGTGAGGAGCACGTTTGCCTGGTGTAATAGCTGCCATAGAAACCACATCAGCCAAGTAATTGTTTAGGCAACCTTAGAAAATTAAGAGGACAACATAAAAATGTGTTTCCTTGACTTCTTCTTGATTCTCCGGGGCTATGTATTTTGATTAAATATTCAATTTCCGGTGCTGCAGTGCCACTGAAGATTGACAGCCTTGGAGCAGACTGTACAGTGACTTTTCTACTTTCATGTCCCCTATTTGTTCAAGTGTGAGTTTGACCTAACTGACTCAGCTGCAGGTTAAGAGGCTCTAACTGCAGGTAACTATGTATTGATTAGATCCAGTGCTCTGTTTGGCAAAGCACCAAACTTGAAACTTGTTTTTTAAGTCTCCCAACATCAACTATAGATGTATATCTGATGGAGTGATCTGATAGCTTGATGGAGTGATATTCTATTAGTTTTTTTTCTAGTTCTGCTGTTGTTCCAACCAGGAATAAAGACCGTTGTCTTCGCTACACTGCTGTGTAGGTGCTGCTTATACACATCATCACCCTGATGCAATGACAGTCATTTTTCAAGTATTACCCAGAAAGCCCCAAACGTTTACAGGACATTAATTGTTGAATATAAAGCTGCCTTACTGTGTGTCTTTCATTCAGCATTTTGTATGGTCATTTTGATTTTGTTGGTGCTAATGATCACCAAACGAGGCACGACCTCTGGAGAAACATTTGCTTCAGGAAATTCCAAACATCGTTTTGTAGTGCCATAAAACCATGATGGTAATTTTTGGACACTGAGGATGGATGTCCATGTTTCATTTTAACCATTTTCACTGGGGCAGAAAGTGCTGCTCTGAATTCAGCTAACACCACAGGACACCTCCCACAGAGGTGTGCTTTGCTGCACCCCCGCACTGTGTGAATGCGCAAAAAACCAGAAACCCAGAGCTCTACCTCTTTCCCTGAAGATTCACATTGGAGGAGGCACCAACATGAAAACCAGGCCAGAGAGACCTGGAGTCATTGTGGTTGACATTTCAGAACTGAAATGCAGCTCTGATCTCTATATCGTTTAGTTTGTCAGGCCACCAGGCCAACGTGCACCAGTCAGTCACTAGTAAAGAGGCTGACACAGACGCACAGAACAGGGGCTAACAAATCAACCCACTTCTGGCGATTAGGTTCGTCTTGCGGACAGCTGAAAGCTGTTATGTAGCTGTGTGCAGAGAATCGTCCAGCTGAGTCAAAGCTCCGTATCACAACCTTCGCTTAGGAAAAGCCTTCAAACCTCAGCAGGACGTAATATTATCAGATAAAGCATTTATATCCTAATATGATGTTCCAGGAGTTTTTTAGCATATTTTTCTCCTTGTTTCCATATATTGAATAGAATTGATATAAGAACCGCATCTTCTGAACCTCCAGTCGTAGGTTTGGAAACCTTTCGTTTCCACTTACAGGCATGTTAGCTTGTTTAGGTTTAGTGTTTCCCTACCGTTAGCCACGGGGGGTGCTCCTCCAATGAGCATTTAATAATTAGACATGTTCATGGTTAATGTCATTGAATGTAAAGTCCAGATCACATTGTGAGCTTTTTCAGAGAGCGGCTGATGGCCGGAGCATTTCTTCTACTTTATATAACGCAGCATAGCTACGTATTAATGTTCAAAGCTAATAGGAAGAAACGGCTGATTGGACTAAATACGTGTCGCCAAACATGTCAGCCAGAATATTCTGATTGGATTCTGCAGAGTTGAATTATAACCCGACAGAGATGCTGGTTTATTCTGATTAACCCTCCGATCAGCAACGTGACACATCCCCGCCTCCAGGAGCTAATCGCTCTGGATGTCTGCTACCAGAATCTCCAGTCGCCATGTTTACATGGCCGTCCTTTTTATCCTGATTACTTTATGTCTAAATAAACAGGAGTCTAGTTGGTTTTATTTGTTTTTTTAATGCATTTCAATCCGATCCTGCAATTTGAGCTTGTAAACAGAGATAATGTTGTTTAATCCAAACCTGATTATTCTTGATTACAAAAAGCAATGAACCAAATGTTTGTGTAGTTCTAGGGAACCGTGCCTTTTACTCCAAGCCGTCATGTTTTTGGACTCGGACTCCACAGAACTGATCATAAACTTCTGCAGAAGTCGGAGCATTCAGTCCATGACATCTTTTGTTCTCCACCTCGTAATGTTGTGTTTTTGCGTTGCTGATGATCCATGTGTTTCTGGTTGTACTCCATGAGCCCCTGCTGATGCTGTCTGTTAGTGACCCTAACGGTGCCTCCTCTTTGATTCCAGGGTGTTACGGCGTGGACGGTGAGAGCGACTCAATCATGAGCTCAGCCTCAGAAAACTCCACAGAACCTTGGTTCTGTGACGCCTGCAAGAATGGAGTGACTCCCAGCTGTGAGCTCTGCCCCAACCAGGACGGCATCTTCAAAGAGACAGACGCCGGCAGGTGAGACGGCGTCTCGCACACGCAGGACGGCTGATGTCATTGGAATCAAATAGCAGCTAATGGCCTGAGCTGCAGCCAAAGGCGATCTGAGTTCTGCTCATTGTTTATTCTCTGCTGAGAAGAAGTTGGATTAGAGAGAGAGGGAGAGAGAGAACTCAGAGGAGTAAAAAAGGCGGATGGAAGGAACAGAAGAGATAGAGGAAGAAAAAGGAGCGAGAGAAAAGAGTGTGTTTCGTGAAGCATGGAGACTTCAGCCACGTTATCGCTGATAGTGCTCCTCAGCCAGGCTGCACCCGAATTTACTACTTCACTAGAGCATGAAAAACACAGCAAATTAAACTGTGAAGCGGTTGCTTGCTAGAGATGGATATCTTTATATTGGACTTCGGATTCTCTTCTCTAAAGTCTGCATTTGAAATTGTGTCACACATAAGTGTCGCCAGCATCTGGGGCTACATTAATCTATGAGCTCATTTCTTTTTGAAGTCTCTGAGCAACTGACTGCAGCCAATTTCACAATATTAGCTTCCTTATTGTCTCCAGGAAGGAAATAAACCGCTGCCATGTTTTTGAATTGGTTTCCATAAAGACTGCATGTTTATTTGCAGCCTGGAACATGTATGTTCATCCTCTTCTTGCTTTCAGGTGGGTGCATGTGGTGTGTGCACTTTATGTCCCCGGAGTCGCATTTGGAGACATCGATAAACTGCGACCAGTGACGCTCACCGAGATGAATTATTCAAAATATGGAGCCAAGGCAAGTTGTCAATTCACACCTCGCCTCAGGTGGAGTTGGATTTTCATAATGATTAGGAATCTGTTCAGCGCCTCTAAAGCTAAACTACAGCGCAGGAGATAAGATGCTCCCATGAGCACCAGGGTGGGCTTAGGTTGGGCCTCAAACTTATAGCTAAGATGATTATTATACAAACAACTCTAATGAATTTTAAAGATTCTCTAAACTGGGTCAAAGTTTTTGCACACAGGTTGGAATATAAACATACAGCCCACTGATCAACAGCCCCTCAGAGCTTTGCTAAACAAAAAGCTTTCAACATAATTATAGCACTAATACCTGCTTCATGACAGCATGATGCTGCCACCACCGTGCTTCACACCCTCAGGACGCCGATGTCAAACTTCCCTCACATGTCGGAGGACAAACTTGTGGTTGATGTTTGATTAATGGTTTGTTAGATTCAAATCTGATCCATCAGATGAATGGAGAGCAACCACTCATCAAGTCGTAATGTTGCCACTGTCCTGTAGAGGGCGCACTGTTCATACTGACGTGGAGAATCTCCGGTTTTTAAAGAAAGAAAAAAAATGCCTTATAATTTCCACTGTTTAATGGCGACAAGGATCCAGAACGAACACTTTGAGGTTCTGTAAATATAAACTCCTTCAGTGTCACCTGACCAGCACCACGCTGCATGGAGGAGCAGCAGAACTTCACCCAGAACCAGAACCACCCATTGAAAAGCAACGCTGACAGCGCA
>JAUZNJ010000040.1:254632-290965 GCA_034780135.1 Jordanella pulchra
GATGCAATCAGCTGGTTTTCCTTAGATAGAAAACTTTTAACTAATCTGACTGTGTGATTTGAATGAATTGTCTTTGTTAAGAGCCTTGGGATGACATGTGTTGTGATTTGGCGCTATATAAATAAACTGAATTGAATTGAATTGGATGGAAGTTGCAGTAATTTTCTAGTGAATGTGTCTGCCAGAAATTATCTTAAAAATACAATCACATTGTATATGACTGCCAAGTACATTTTTGAAACAATCAAGGATGACATTTTGTAAAAGAGTTGGCAGTTAGTCATGAAGAAAGGCAATCCTAGTAAGCCTTTTAAAACAGCATTGAAAGTATTGAAATTACTTAAATTAAATTAACTTTCAGTAAAAAACTGATATTTCATATATCAGACAAAAAATTTATTTTTTTACAGTTTAATTTTGTTTTTCACTTTTAAAAGCTGTAATGACTCAGATAACTGGCAAAAATAAAATATTAATAATTGGATTCAATTTCTTCAACTGTTTTTCAATGGCTTTCTAAAATATATTCTTCTATATCTCTATATCAAGATGATATCTATAAGATAATATTTCCCTCAAGGTTAGTGCACAGAAAATATAAAATTTAAGGGATTTTTTTTCTGAGGTATATATTAACATTTAATTTAAATTTGCCAAATTTATGTTTCTAAACAATTATATTTAACATTACAAACTATAGCAAGGTCTATACCTTCACAGATTCAAGAAAGAATCGAGCCCTTTTTTAGAATCCACAATAAGAGGTTGGCTCTTGAAAAAATATGATCTAAAGTTATAGAAAAAATATTATATAGAGAAAAAAGTTAAGCTTGCTTTGACTCTTGTTGTGTGGACAAACCAGATAAATGGCAAAAGAAATTGTCAAGATACTGGATGAAGCTGATAACTGATCCATTGCGCAATGTAAAACAAGTCATGTATTGACATAGACTAAAAGGACACTTGGAGAGGAGGAAGCCATAGGCTGTAGAAATCATAAACAGCAAGATTAAATGCTGCATGCAGGGTACAGATTAAAATTTAAAAGAGATTATATTTCTCCCATCTTAGCTTCTCTTCATTGGCTTCCTGTTAAATCTAGAACAGAATTTGAAATCCTCCTTCTCACTTATAAAGCCCTAAATACCCATGCTCCATTATATTTCAGAGATCTGATTGTACCTTATGTTTCTAACAAAGCACTTCGCTCTCAACCTGAAGGTCTACCAGTGGTTTCGAGAATTTCTAAAAGTGGAATGGGAAGCAGATCTCGTAGTTATCAGGCTCCTCTCCTGTGGAACCAACTACCAGTTATAATCCATGAGACTGACACCCTGTCTACTTTTAAGGCTAGGCCTAAAACTTACCTTTTTGATAAAGCTTATAGTTAAAAACAGAGTTTGTTTGCTTAGTCGCTGGGTGAGTAGAGAGGTCAGAGGAGGTAAAGCATTAACAGCCCAATCTGGCGAGGGAGAATTTCAGTCCCTTAGACCCATTGTGGCTCTACTATTTTTATACCTCATCCAAAATAGTTAGGCTATACTGAGCTTTTTTCTGTATTTGTTTTGCTATATGGTTAGGCTGTTTGATGACTTAGGGACCATTTTTCCTCATTCTGTTTCGTTCAATCTCTATTATCCCACTCTGCAGTATTTCTCAAGTCTACTCGTAACTTTGTTCTCTCTGCTTTTTCTCATCTTTTTCTTCATCTGGTCTGTTGCTGTGAGGCTGTGATGCCATTCTGTAGAGAAATAACAGGTGTGCTGCCCACCATCGACACCTCTGTTTATAGATATTGGGGCTTGGCCAGTTTCTAGTGTAGTCCTGTCTCTTTTACTGTGATTAGAAGAATTGGCTTGGAGCCTGTCTACCTGGCTTTGTCTTTCCTAAACAGGGTTACCTGTGGAACTATTTAACAATTAACTTCTGTATCTCTGTTTCTTTTACTACTTCTATCTCCTTGAACCCCAGTCGACCTCACAGATGGCCGCTCAGACCGAGCCTGGTTCTGCTGGAGTTGTCCTCCTGTTAAAAGAGAGTTTTCTTCTCCACTATCGCTACATGTCTTGGTGGAGGGACTGCTGAAGAGTCAACGAAAAATGTAAGCAAAGGTTGTTGCTGCGGACTCATCCAGGAGAAGCATGTGTGACATATCAATGACTGGATGTAATTAATTGGTTTTCCTAACCAATCTGACAGTACTGTTTCTGTAAATTGATATATAATTCACTATATAAATAAACTCAATTGAATTTCATTGAAGATTACTGTTTGGAAATTCACTCAGGTGTAAAGACCTGGATTTATAATAATTTTATACTTTTGCTCTTCTCAAACTTAGCAATAGGGAGGGAAATGTTATGGTACTTGACTGAAAAGCATGAGACTTTTAATTTAATTCGATGTTACTAAAAAAAGGAAGTTGAAAGAAAATCATGTTGATATGGATTAACAGACATATAGTTCTAAATTTTTAGACTCTAATGTTGTCCATTTATGTTTTTTCAAAAGCAAATCACTTAAAGTCTTAATAAGAAGGGTTTTTTTTTTTTGCCAAAACCTAACCATTTGACAGCTAATAATTTTTATGTAAAAAACATACAAGACTTAACTGCAATCAGAGCTTTACTTTTGTCTAAATGCATTCCATGTCAGTTCACAACACAATATAGCTGTGGATCAGAAAAGCCTATGCCAAAACCCCTATAGTGCAACAAGTTGCATGGTTCAGCTATTAATTTGCAGCCTGTCTACATAAACCATTTTTTGTCTAAACAAATTCATGAGTAGAGAACTCAACTACATTAGTTCTCCAATTTCATATCATGGTAACTCCCTGCAGCTTCTATTATTTTGTTTTCTCTAGATCCATTTTTCATAATCCTCTTTTTGCTTTACTGCGGCAACTCCAAAATATTCACTTGTAACTCATTTTGAGTTATTTGCACCCTCTGTGTTCCACTCTATCTCCTTATTTGGCATGCTCACACAACTCTCTGCTCTGCAGCAGAGCACAATACCCCACTTCCCTCTCCTTCCTTCTCCCCACCCTCTTTTTGAGTGTGTGATGATTGTCAGTGAAGCGCTAGGGGGCAATATCTGCCTGATTATCATTCTTCCCACATCATAGCCTGACAGTTTGTAAAATGAATACAAAAGGCATAATCTGGAAGCCAATTTGCATGCTAAATGCTGGCGAAGGAACATTTTGTAATGCAGGCTTGTGGGTAATGCTGCAGTTAAGCCGAACTTTATTCCTGGGAGGCTATGGCTGACGCGATTGTGATGCTACAGCGTGTGTATCTATTCCCCTTTGCCATTTCTGCCTGTCTCCATCCGTTTCTTGCCACAAAACACCAATCTCATCCCTCCTCTCTTTGCCAGAAACCTTCTTTACTTACAATCAATGAGTTATTTTCACCTCTGGCAAACCAAATGTTCCATCTCTTTTCCCTCTGTGATGAGGAAATGAGTGGGAGGGGACAAGGTGTATAGGGTGAGGGAAAGAGGAAGAGAGAATGGGAAGTGGGGGATCACAGTCACTGACAACTTTGCTTTAAGACCATAGCAGTGCTCCTACACCTTAATCAGGTGAAGAGGCAGTTGTTGCTTACTGCTTTCTCCTTAACCCCTCTCCCTATCTTGCTATCTCTGACATCTGCACATACTCGCACAGCAGGTGAACATGTACCGCAACGCTGTAATGATTTGAAATGCCTGAAATATTCTAGAGCAGGTTGTAGTTGTATGTTCCACATGTCACAGCTTTAGGGCCACACAAATGTTTTCACACCCCTTAAATTTTTCCAAAGCTTGTCACAAAACAAATCATAAACTTCAATTTATTTAACAGTGAAATCATTTGCTGAAATAAATTAATATCTCTGTAACAGTAGTTGTTTGGAAACAATCTTAGGGCTTAAAAGATATAGAGAATTAAGTTCTGAAGGAATTCAAAGCAGCATTCGGTATTAACAATATAACAGCAGTCCAATCAGAGGAAATCCTTAAGCAGAAAAGGATCCAAGAGGCCCATGGTTACTTAGGTAGAGATTCACTGCTCAGATGAGCTAACCGGTTGACAGCTAAAATGACACAACAATTCTGATGTTTAAGAAAGCCATTTATAGTTGAGTTGCAGTTGCTCACAATCAATGTAGGAAACATAGCAAATACATGGGAGAGCGGGCTCTAGGTCAGATCCAAGATTCAAATGGTACTTTTGGACCTAATACAAAACCATGTACTGTATGGAGGAAATCTAACAATGGATAAGACTATAAACAAACTAGGGTCATAATTAACTAGTTTAATTTTCCTTTGGGATTAATATAATCTTTTTTAATTGAATTAATTTGAATTAAATGCTGTAGGAATTTTTCTTGTTTTCTTAATGAAAGTTAAACTGCTCAGAGTTAATGCAAAAATAGATCAAGCTAAGTGCAGATTAATATCATAAGAAAATGTGTAAAATAAATCAGCAAAATACTACAAAGACTAGGCTTCAGGTTTCTCTTTACAACAGAACTAAAACCCTAAAATGTACATTCAAAGATACAATGGAATGAGCCGGCGCAAAGAATACTCATGTGTTAAGATTGCTCAGTTAAACGCAAGACCTAAATTTGAGTGAGATTCTGTGACAAGAGTTGCTATTCATAAAAGATATCCTTTTGATTTGACTAAAATAAACAATTTTCCAAAGGGGAAGGTATTTGCCCTTCATTTAGCTATATAGTGATTACGATTAGTAATGTCAGGGCACTCCAAAGAGCTTTATGTTACATTTATTTAGTTCAGCTTAATTTAAATTTATTCACACACATAAAAGCATCACGTTGTGTTTACATAGACAATATTGTGACTGAAAGGCTTAGGCTGAAGTAAAAGCTTTTGAACACCTGCCTTCTTCCCACAAAATGAAGCAACACTTAACTTACAATACTTTTCAAATATAATGTTTTCGACAGATTTTGTTTTAAAACGAATAAATAATGTACATGTCTTTAACTGTGAATTAGCAGTGTTCCACACTCTAACTCTGGCAACGGCAGTTACATCTGTTTCTGATTACCTTTTTGACTTTTTTAATGTTTATATTTTACTTTCTGGATTAGAGAAGAACTTCTGGATACAGCATGTACAGGAGTGATTTATCTAATCATTTATTAGTTACACACTGATGAAGGCAAGCTACATTGTTGCCAGAGCTGCCCTGGGGCTCACTGACAGTAGCAAGACACAGGTCCCACCAGACCCTCTGACCAGCATCAGTAGACAAAGTGGGAAAAGTGTCTTGACCAAGGAGTGACCTGGGGTTCAAACTGAAAACTCTCCATTTGAAGGGCAGATTCCTGCATCCAAAGCCATTGTCACTGGAGAGCTTATTTTTATAATTTTCCCTCTACCTCACTATGAACATTCGTGGAGGAGGATGCAGTTTTGCTGTGCTGCACGAACCCCTAAGATCTGTAAAACACTTTACAAAACATTTCCACAAGGACATGCGATTCTGTCCCCCACCGTACTTGGGGCCAAAGCAGCTGCTACATGCTTGTCCTTCCTCTTAGCTGTAAATTCCTCCAGGAGAAGTCCAGCTTAAAGAGACACCATGAATAGAACGCCACACAAGCCAAGGACCAGAATCTACAGACAATGTCAAAATCTAAGTGTACATCTCATAATTGATTTTTGAAAAAAAGGACCCCTCTGAAACATTTCTCTCTGAGTTTAAAGCAAGCTTTAAGATATCAGACACTGGAGCCCCCGAGGACCTGGAAGGAAAGGTCATATTCATAAGACTAAAAAATGAATATAGCATTAACGGTCATGTGTTTTAACGGTCCCTGATATACCCATAACAACTGATTTCCAAAATATGACCAAAAGAGTAATTTTAATTTAAGTCCCTTCATGTCTGCTAGTTACTAGCTACATTGTTTCACGAGCTCACCTAGCTAAATAAACTAGATTGTACATACCGCAACTATTAGAAACAATCACAGAATGTTAAAAATAAATGATCTAAAGGTTATTGATTTTTGCAAATAATAAAAACAAATAAAAATATATATATTATTTGACCAAATAATGTTTAATTTACCTTCCTGGATTTCCACTATAAATTTGTTTGAAGACATTCAAATTGCTCCAAATTTGTTAAAAGCAGTCTAACCAAATTCCAAACCCTTCAGGATTACCTTTGATTCCCAAACATAAAACCAGGTGGAATTGTGATATCATTGCATCACTTTATTGATCATGGTTTTTAAACAATTTCAACTATTTTTTCCTTTTGTCTACATTGTAGCTTATTTTTGTTGAGTTTTACTAGTTTAGTCAAGAAGTCAGAAAAATATCTCTGACTCAGAGTTTAATGAGTTTTTAATAAATTCTTATATTTCGAAATTAAGTTTTTGTGATTTTTTTCCATACAGTATGTATAGTGTGCATAGTTAACTGTTGATCATTATTAAAACTCAATTCATATTTTCATTTGTTTTCCTAACACACCAGATAACATGCGAGATTCACCGAACACATAACAGTGAAAAGTTATTTTATCAAATAACATATTAGGGCATCTCATAGAGGTGGAAACTCAATTTAAAATTATTGCATAATGCTTTTGTGACTATCCATGCAAAGAAATTCTACCTTTACTATTGATTTTACGTTGCAAATCTTAAAATAACATTAAGAGCCAGCCTTCGAAAGTGACTGTAGAGCCAGCATGTCTTCCCTCTTATTTGTTGTACTGTACCTGTGGTGACTTGCATAATGCTCTTTGTTGTAGCTTACTCATCTGTGGGTGGTCTTTGTGTCTACTTTGCTTGCAACCTGAACAAATGTAAAGTAACAGGTGTTCCCCTGCTGGCAGGTCAAAGTAGCATCAGTGGATAAGTTAGAAAAACCAAAAAAAAAAAAAAAACAAGGAAATTACAAGCAGAAGCAATGTCGGTATTGTAGTTCTTTTGGTAAGACTGCTTATGGACGAATGTACTCATCCTACAGTAATTTGTACTCACCAAAGCCCAGTTGTTCTATGAGTATGCTCCAATAGATTTAATTTTGTGTGTAATAATGAGCGCATCACTGATGATCCTTTTATTCTATTCAAAATGTTTAGATGTTTGTAAAAAAAGTTCTTGAAACATTAAGGAAAATGTAAAATAAAATCTAAAATAATATTTTAACCATAATGTAAATGAATCCTGTGATATATTTGCTTTAATAAAGAAGTGGTCACAGGGGAAATGAATGTGTATAAAACTGGGATATTTCAGACAACTATTGTACAATAACTATAAGTGAAGCTTTACACTTATCAATGCCTTAGAACTTTCACAATCAGTCATTTCTGTCTGTTTTTATATGGATATTTTTGGTGTAACACTCATGGACATTGTAAACAAATCAAAGTAAGCATTAAACAGATTAAGAACGAAACAAAAGAAAAAAACTCTGCTCAATGTAACAGAACACAGTAACAGATATGTTTATTACATCATTTTGAATAATACAAACCAGTTAATTCCCTCAAGGCATGTTGATAATTGAAAATTATAGTATACCCAAAAAAGTTTATGAATTTTACACTTCTATGCAGCATAGAACCCTTGTGTTTTTGTTTTTGTTTGGTGTAAGTATACACATAGTCTAGCAAATATTAATTCTCATCATGACTGGAAAGATCATAAAGAGATACATCATACTCCAATAGAACCATTAAAAGCTGTTTCTATAACCTTCCTCTAGAGGATTATAAGCAAGGCCTACCCTTAGCCACCTAAAGTCCACTTAATTTGAACAACTGAAGTGAAAGTCATGTCTGGATGTGGATGAGCAATGGGACTTTAAGAAATGACAGGGGTTAGGGAGGTGGTGGAGGGGTTAAGTGGGGTTAACTTTACCTTTGTTGACTTGGATGCCCATGGTGCTGCTGACTGTGTGGCTACGATCAAACTGCGACATGACAAGCATGCAACACAAAGGCTCAGTCAGTGAAAAAGCAAATGAAAGAGCAAAGAAAACAATGAATAAAATAAGATATCAATAGTATAACAATAAGGAATATATAATACATCTGCTATGATAGTAAAAACAAACAAATCACATTCAAAGACAAACAAAATGTAAGCAACATCTACAATAGAGGAGAAAACTGAGAGGATGCCAGAACATTGCAGTCACATCAGAGTTGTGAGTGGGCTTTGGGTCTATTTCTCTCATCATGTTTAATATTGGCATAATTTATTAAGAAGCACAAAAAGACAACTTGCCCTCCATTTACCAACTTAGCTGGCAAGAAATTATTGCCAAAAGTAATAAGTCTTTAAAAGGACCCAAATCTGGTGTCTGTATTGATCACAAATTTAATCAGCACAAAACAATGAAATGATGTAAGCAATCGGCCACACAAGCTCTGTTTGTTACTGTCCGGCCCCGTACAATCCAAGACCAGCTTTCTAAACAGAAAGCAGCTCCATCTGGTGATTTGGACCTTTTCACCTCTTTCTAATTGGCCCAAGGACAGTAAATGAGCTAAATTAACATTGTGACTATTGGTGCACAAAGCGGATGTTAGGCTGGTTCCGCCTAGTCTTCCGTCCTCTCATTAGGAGTCAACGCTAAAGCTAGTGTGCTAAGGCTACACTCATGACTGCCCTCAGTTTTCATGGGCAATTTGTGTTGAGGGATATAAAAAACAGCTGATGAGTTTATACGCTGCATAGAAAAGGGGCAAGGAAATAATTAAAAACAAGCTAATGAGAGGAATTAATTATTCAATTATTGCCTCAAACGTGCCACTGAGAGCTGAGGTTGGAGGGAGAAATGGATAAATGAGGGGAGACGCCAAGACTGAAAATGTCAAGCTGTGAGAACGAATAGAGAGGGGAATGAGATATGAAGAGGAAGAAGAGGGCTGGACTTGCTTCATTGCTGGTTTGTGAAATTGAAGCCCCTCAGCTTAATGCCAGCAAATTGACTATCAAGACTTAGAGCAATTTGCATATGCTCACAAGCCTCTAAGCGCATCAACAACAAATGGCGTCTTTATCACTGAAAATAATACATCCTTATTCTACCTGTTACGTCCAAAAAATGTTACACGGCAACCAAATGAACACTACAGGAATTCCACTAATTGCCACCATTGGTACCTGAGGATGTGTAAAGGTCAAGTCTTACCCCCTGTTAACCATAGCCTAATAAAGAACCCTTGTACAAAATGCCCACATAAACACAAGATTTTTTGTTTGAATTGCCAAAAGTATTAAGACACACCAAAATAATTGATTTTGGGTTTTACAATTAATGGCATGTTCTCATATGTGAAAAATCAGGCTACTAGGTTTGCAGAATGCAGCTGCCAAAATTTGCTAAAAAATATTTTGCTCACAGGAGAAAAATGAACTCAGGTGTAGTACCTTTAGGCAACTGCTAGGTTGTATCTCTCGGTAAGAAAACCCCAATACTAATTTAAAAAAATTGCTAACTCATCACAAAGGGGTGATGGTAGTCTTGTTTATCTGATGGAAATGAGCCTGATTTCAAAGGAGGTCCCAGAACAGGACTAACAGAGTCAGCTGAAATGGGTTACATCATCTGCCAGATAGACTGACTTAGGCATTGTGTAAGTCAGTGTATCTGGCAGGGATAGCAAGATATAGTAATTTCACAAAACTGTTAAACCACCACTGTCTCTCCTTTTAGATGGATTCTCTAGTGTTCAGGCTCTGGTCTACGTCCCATAAATGACAATGTAAACACAATGTAAGCCTTTGCTTCTATCTTTTTCTATGTTCTAATTAGACCTGATTTTTCCCCATCAACTGCAGAAGAAAAAAAGCCCTCCTTTAATTTAATCGTGAACACAGCATATTACAGAATAGCTTCAGAAAGCCAAAAACTACATCAACCAAGCCATTATGCAGTGAAGCTTTTTCCCA
Organism: Jordanella pulchra; assembly: GCA_034780135.1. Classification (NCBI taxonomy): domain Eukaryota; kingdom Metazoa; phylum Chordata; class Actinopteri; order Cyprinodontiformes; family Cyprinodontidae; genus Jordanella; species Jordanella pulchra. Next base: position 264,586 of record JAUZNJ010000040.1, read on the forward strand.
CACACTCACCCCTCCATCCCACACACAGCAAAAATACTGCATCCTCAGACTCCACATGCAAATTTGTGCACTGACCTCCTGAACTTGGTGAAAGGCTGGAAAACAGCAGGCTAATTCCACAGTGATAGAGGCCAAGAAACTGTTTTAAATGTTAACGGAAGCAAAGAAACTAATGTAATACTGTGTTAGGTACACATTGTATCCACGCTTTCTTTCGCCTACTCTTAAAAGCTGCATTTGCATCTTGTATCTTTTGTAGAATACATTTTTTTTTAATGGACTAGATCCATATGCTGGTTGTATGGCAACCTTCAAAAGCATACGCTGTTTCAAATGCATAGTATGATTTGAATTGTACCATTAGTATTAATGCAAAGCCCCACTCAGTGTCCACTTCAACTGAGTGTTATACAAGTCTTTTCATTGCAGAGAGGATTCTTAACACAATATTGTATGCACTTTAGAAACACTTGATCCCAGGTCATCAGCTGTTTTTTGGAGGTCTGTGAAGTACATGAAATGGGGGCTAATTTACAAGAATGCCAAAGAGTTGAATGTCTTTTATTATTAAAAATCTACTCCATTAATAGGTAGGTCTTATCATTATGGGCTTAGCTCCCGCTTTCACCTTCAAAACAGCATTTATTATTTGAAGTATATTCAAGGTTTACAAACATTCTTGATAAAACAATATGTTTGTGTCAGATAGCACACAGCTTTAGTTGATGCATCTAGAAACCACTAATTAGGCTTGAGCATAGAGATGTACAAAGACCTTAACCTGTAACAAAGACTGTGACAACATTGGTCTTTTATAAACTAAAGAGCATATCAAGTTTTTAAAAAGACAAATGACTTAGCAGGACTTAAAAAGAAACTAATCAATGTCTTTATCTTTATGATTTATTACTGCAACAGTACCAAGGTTTACCTAAAGACACAAAAAACAAAGCCAAAAGAATGATCACACTGCAGAGTTCATCAAACAGCACCGTTGATCTAGAATGCTGCTACTCAATATAATCAAGAAAGTGGGGCAATTTTAAACTATATGAAAGGTGAATATCACCGGTGGTGTCCTAGGTCAGGGATAAGGGATTTTTTTTTATAATGAAATTTCAAAATTATGAACTGAAGAGGCATATCTGATCACAAAGGGATGGTCACTCCACAACTTATGAGCTTCTACAGCAAAAGCATGGTCTCCTTTAAGAGTGTGCTTCATCTTTGGCACACTGAAAAAGCAGCTGGCCTGAGTGAACAGACCATTTCCTCCTGTCATCATGAACTAAAAAACGAAAAAACAGAATTTTAAAATGAATACTAAAGCAACCAGGGCTGAAAGGTTAAAGCAGAAAAAAATATGGTCGAACCTTTTTGCGCCTGTTAAAAGATCTGGATCTCTGAAGCTGAGAGATGCAAAAATCACTGACTCCTTTAAAGAGTGCATTGCAGTAATCCAGCTGAGTAGTTACAAAGGCATGGATTATTGTTGCAAAGTGCTGCTGAGAAACAGTAGATTTATCTTAGCCTCAAATGAAAATGAAAAATCAGATTTTGCAACAAATTTATAATATATTTTTGGTAGCATACATTAAGGGATCCAAAGTGTGCAAAGAAATATCCCCCACATTAGTACAGCACCACCAGCTGTAAATGCCAGTGAATGACAGGACAGACCCAAGTTTTCCTTTGTACTTTTAGAAAATTCTGTTCCTGACATCTGAATTTTTAATGTAGCCTCAGTTGATTTGCTTTTCTTAGCATCTTACCAAGAGAGATCTTTAAGGTTCAATGTATTTTGTTTTAAACGTTGTGTATGTATATGTTTCCGTAGACCAGTGGTTTCTTAAACATTAAGCCCATCACATGTAGCATCAACAATCATTTCACTTTCCAAGCATACCAAATGCTTTTTTGTTTTGTTCCAATACGGATGTTCTATATAAACCAAAATGAGTAATCATCACCATGTATACATGGCTAAATGTAATTAGTCACTTCTGCAGGTTGGGCTAATTCACCCTTTGTGAATAATAACAAAAAATCTAGAAACAAATAAGTTTATATCATGAATGTCGGTAGACTATATATATAAAACTCCTTTGAGACGGTAGCAAAAGTTCAGGTTACTCTAATGTATACAGAGTCGTTTTCAATGAGTCTTTAAAGGATTCATGTCCTCCTTACTGTATGATTAACCCCCCCTTACAGTCAAGTTTTTCATCATTTGGCAATATTTTATCACTTCCTTTGAAAGTCTCTGCTGCAGTCACAGGCATGACCAGTGATTCAGGTGTCATTAAATTCACAGAAAATATGAGGGACTGGAATTCAAAAATGAAAATGGATGTGTGAAACAATCAAAAAGATATCAAGAAACTAGTTTATGGATTCTACCTTCATTGGTACAAATAGAGTAAAGAACTAATTTAGGCCCACTGAAAAATGTGCAGTATAGTATAAAAAGTGCACAAGGTGCAAAACATAACATGCAAAAAAAAAAAATAACTTGCTTGTGTTTCTGACATCCACTCAACTCTTTAATTTGACTGACATAGATCTTACCTCATCTGCATACATCTGCTATCAGGTGTTTTTTAAACTTCTCATTGTTTTAGAACAGAACAACCATCTTTTTATGGTATTTGGATATTCAAGATTGACTTATCCATGGAAATTGATAGACTGACAGAAACAAACAAGATGTGCAAGCACAAAACATGGAGAACAAAATCAAAAAAATAGATATTTATTTCATCATTAAATACAGTTCTGGTGTTGAGTCAGATGACTATATAGATTCCCACTTTTTAAAGATATGGCTGTAAATTGTGGAATTATTATGAAATTGAAAGCATGAAATATCAGAGGTTTTGGTAATGATGCACTGAGTTGGAACACCACCACACCACTATGCACACCTAAAAATATTACAGCTAATACAAACACTTCACAATGAGGTAACACTAACAGGTAGGGCAGATGAGACGCTATATGAAGTAGATTTATAGTTTGCCACTGTTTAATGTCACAGTTACACAGTAAATATTTTGTCCTATTTAATATAGATACATTTGCCAAACCCGTCAAGCTTTCAAATTGACAATTTGACTGTACATAAATATAAATTTATTTAGGGTGACTAAGGATTGCATAAAGCCTAAAGCAGAATTTGATTTGCCTTCCTTATTTCATTTAGGTTTAAACAATTACTAAACTAAAATAATATGTATGCTAAAGCTATCACATCAAATATAATTGTGTTCTAATTCTATGTAAAACAAATAGAAAAACATTAGTATGGGTTTTATTAAAAGTCTTTGCAGGGCTCCTAATTGTTTGGAGGCCCTACACAGCAGTTGGGGTTGCACCTTTGGTTGGTTGATATCCCTGCCACTTTCATGAGGATACTTTTGTTTTTTCTTTTCGTTTGCACATACTATAAAAGGTTTTGGCAATTCTGGTGAACAAGGAACCCATTAGACATTGACAAGGGTGTTCTGTTTTCATTAGGTCTTTTACAGAAGCTTTTAGAATTCCTTAATGTATCCTGAGCCATTTCTGAAATAATACCATCATAGATTTAGGCTGCTGATACTCAATGTTTTCTCTTTCTTGCATGGAATCATTGCCCGAAAATTGCTGCCATCAGCTTTGTTTACCTTTTTTGCTTTTCTTGAAAGTTCTCCCAGCATGCTAATTCGCTGTTTAGCTGAACCTTTTTCCAGGTCAAACGCAATGATGGAAATAACGCTACGTTTAGTATTTTGGACACTGTGCTTCGACATTTGTTTGTTATTTAATTAAGGGCTCTGTGGAACTAGTCATAAATAGTTGCATGGAATTGAATTACAGTAACTTGTAACAATATTATTTTATGCATAACTTTTTCTCCTGTTTTATACCAGAGTTGCACTAGATGTAGAAGCTGTTAAGCTTTCTGCTAGGCATCCTATTCCATTTAAAGCTTTTTTTTTTTTTTTAGAATAGTGTGACTTGGATCACGTGAGCACTATAGCAGTGTACCTTTAGGCTTTGAAAATATATAAAATAAACTGGTAAAGTTGTTATTTGGCTAGCACCATCTGCATCTTGTGTGCCTCATTTTATCACTTAATCAATTTGCTTTGTTTTCTTTGGATGAGTAAGTGAGTTCAAATGTTTAGTTTTTCATTTGTTTATTTTCTTATTAGATGCAAATATTTATTATAGGTGTTGATTAACTGTATGAACATATTTTCTTAAAAGTAAAAGTTCAGAAAATGCATTATTGTGTCTCTACATGTAATATTTTACTTGTAAATGTGACTGAATCTACTTTTCTCCATCTAACTTCCTGCCTGAACAATCTGCTCTGCTCTAGATTGAACTGCAATTAGTGTGGCAAACTAAAAAAGTAGAATAGCTGTGTATTTTAGTATTCATGTCCAGCTGAAAGGAAGTGTAAGGTTTTAAGGAAAATTGTTATAAATAACATTTGTTGTTATTTGACATTGTAAATAAAGTAAATGAGCTTTTATTTTTCTAAAATTGATTGTAAATAATGAACTACAGTACAATATATCTGATAAAGGCAGTACTTAACTTTTTTTTTTTTTTAGCATAATTTGATTCATTGAAATAAATTTTAATTGATGAGATTTCTGGGTTTAATTTGTATCTTTTCTCCTTAAGGCAAATAGCAATCCAATAGAATAGAGCCCACAGCCTAAAGTCACATCTTAGTGGTGGAAATGATCAAAAGCATGACAGGCCCAGTCATGGCTAAGTAATAACTAACAGAAAAAAAACGTCCAAAACAAGAGCTTTTAGGTGAGAAAATGCATGAGAACACTCAAACACTGGCAAACTATGACATGTATATGGCGGCAAGTAGTGAAACACTTTTAAGGCTATTTCCTAGTTTGAGTTAGTGGAGCTCTATCTGGTGAACATATAATGATTTTACTTTGCCTTACGTTGACTTTCTTTGTAAACAAGAGATGGTCTGCGAGCTAGCGATGGCTCTGTGTTGTGCCTCGGTGGTGGGGGAGGGGGCACCTGTTGAGGTGGTTAAAGGTGTACTAGAAGTTAACATTTTAGTTACTTTTATTAAGAAAGAGAGATAGAGAAATAGAGATACCTGCAAAAGTTGAAAGGGTTAATGTTTTTCAGGAGTATGGTTGAACTTTGAAAGACTCATCATTAAGTAGGTTAAGAGAACCAAAGGTTTTCCTTTTAGTAGTTTGGTCTGTGTCTGCTAAGTAGGCTGTCATTACTGCATGCAATGGAGCTTGTTCTTATGAGAAACAGTCAATTAGCTATAAGAAGTTCGGAAAAAGTGTTAACTTTGACAGTTTTTGGGTCTCACTATGACAAAATTGTATGAAAAAACCCTTTGCTTTTAAATTTTTTACTGTGCGTCTCTTTAAAAAAAAAAGATAACAGACAATATCAAAGACAATAAAACATAAGGGATTTTCTTGTGCCTTGTGTAATAATTAATATTTAAGGAACGTTGTTCTCAATACAGCAGTTCTGCTACACAGGGATTTCAAACAAAACACAAACAGACAAAAAGAATACCAGTGGATAAGAACACATTTATACCCCCAACCATATATAATGACAGCTGGCCACATACATGGGCGCTCTAATAAGTGAGGGTTTCCAGATACACACACACGTACCCTCCTATCTTCATAATTACTGTATAGTCAGCATGCCAGTGTTTGGGGGTGACTCTTACAGTGAAATGTTGACAGCAGCAAGCTGAGCTCAAGCTGGGACCTGTCAAAGGCCCGACACTGATAGCATTATCCATGTAATTATTAACACTTAAGTGGACTACCTCCTTATTTCAACATAATGGGTTTGAAAGCAAAGGCCAGATCGATGCTGCCCCCTTATTTCACAACTTCAGACTTTCTTGCTTCACTTATCAAAAGGAAATATGCTCTCCAGTTTCTGACAATTAGTTTAAACACAGTTATTTTGTATTTTGACTTTGATTTCTTTTATACCCAAGCATAACATAAGAATAAACTATACTTCTTACTGCTTTCAGGTTTTTGGTATGCTGGGAAGTCAGGTAGTGTGAACCAACATCTTTGAATATACAGTCGAGTGTCTTGAAAACAAAAAGTAACATTTTTTATTTTTTTATTTTTTTTTTATTCTTTGTCAAACTTCGGTGTACTTTTGGGATATTTTATGATACACTGAAAAGCTTAATTGTGAAGGAAGAAATAAAGTTCATGGTTTTCCTTCTTTTGTAAGAATCTGACAACTGCCAGCTATTCCTTTACTCTGTTCACAATAAAAACAAAACAAAAAAAAAATCAGAAGCCATCTGTGATATTTAATATCAGAGTAGCTCCAGCTGTTCTGTAAAGCTTCAGGTGTTTCTTCTACCTTTTTTGACATTAGTGAACAATAAAGACTCTAGAACAAAGCAGATATTTCAGGGATAAAGTTTTGAAGAAGATTAAACCAGGGTTGGGTTACAAAATGATACCTGAAACTTTAAACATCTCAAAATCACGATGTTCATCCAACAATCCAAAATGAAAAGAGCAAGGGAGAAGCAGATGGGTAATCAGATAAACAGCCAAGAGGCCAATGGTACCTTTAGAGGATGTGTAGAGATCCACACCTCATGTAAGATAACTTTACAGTAGAGATTATCCATTTTTTTCCCAACCCAACCTGATATGGCTGATTTAGGATGCTATACTACTGTTGAATAAATTAACCCTATACTGCGCCATATGAATGCTTTAGGCTTGACTTAAATATTATAAAAAACGTAGCAGGTTAACACGGATATAATTCAGTAGCTACTGAGCATGATCATCATTGATGATGGAAATAGCTTTGCAAACATAGACTACAAATGACAAGATAAAAACAGAAATGACTGGATTTGAATGTTAGGTCGGTCCCATTTTATACTTCTAAGAAGGATTTCTATTTCTTCAACTTCTTAATTCACTGCGTTTTGTTGATCTATTCATGAAACCCTAACAAAATACAATGAAGTTTGAGGTTGTCGTATGACTATAATGACTATTTTTTTTGCTATTGTTTATTTCTCTTTTCAATGAAATACTATTTGCTTGGAAATAATTAACTTTGAGGCAGATTAATCTTATAGAGACTGTCTTTAAGACATTGAGAAAAAGGAGTGAAAAAAACAGGACTCAGGAATCAGAAAGAGAACTGATGTTTGCATGCAAGTGTTTGTTTCATTGGTAGAGCTTGTCTGCGTTGCGACATTGCATGGAAATATAAGAGATATGAGACCAGCCTCTTCTCTATCCTGCTGATGTAAATTAGATGTGATCCAGCATGCTGCCAATGGAAGGAAGAAGATCCCCCACAAGATGGGCTGACTAACTCATTGCTCTGCTGTACTAAAGCTCAGCAGATGAGTTGAATAGGAGTGTGTGTTTAAAACTTAATGCAAGTGGCCCTTTGAAGGTCAGTCTGGAGCAAGTAGGGGCTGTTTCGTCTACTACTAATGGTGTATTAATGATTCAAAATGCTCCTGCATCTCATGCACCGAGTTGAACTTACAAAACCACTAAAGTAGAGATGCTTAAATGGATAGCAAATTACAGAACAAAGAAAAAGACACACACACACAAAAAAAAATTGTTTAACATATAAAGACAGAAAGCACTTACGTTTAATGGTAGATGTGTCCCTTTTTGTGTGCAAATTATTTTACAATAAGGTCGTTTTGTAAGATTGACAAACTATTTTGCAGCTTTGGATTAGCAAAATTTTGATTTCATTAACGAGCTATCATTCATTATTCCACTAATAACAGCTCTTCTGATTGCTCCTTTTATAGGTTTTTAATAAGCCACCAGACATAAGTGGAAATGAATCAAGACCAAGCCAATCATATCAGGTATTAAAAATGAATAACAAAAAAGAATGTTTATTGTTTAGCTTTCCAAAGTAAATAAATTTTGGAGCAAAAGTTAACTAACTAAAGCGTATAAAACAATTAAACAATGTCTATGTTATTTTGTGTGCTCTTTTTGAAACACTGTGGTGAAAACTGATCTTATTTATTTAAGCACTTTTTGTTTGTAAATGGAAAAGAAAAAAAAGATCAGTTCAAAATATTTATGAATATACTATTTTTGAAGCTGTAATTGGCCACTATCGAATATGCAACAAGAACAGTGTTTAATCAGGCATGGTGGTGTATTGTATGTATGAATGTGAAAGGAGTCGGACTGGTGGATTTTAATCAGACATAGGTCAGGGACATTTAAAAATTAAGATTTTAAGAACTGAAGGTTTAAAATTTTCTGTCATACTGTCCCACAGAGTGTTGCTGGTCAGCTGGATGAAAAAGGACTGTTATGCTTTAATTAACTTAGGAGATAGACCAAGTCTTTTGGGGGAAATTGTTTTGATGGAAAAAAAAAGAAACCAACAGTTAACGTCTAGAAACTAAAGGGGGTCAACCGATCACTGAATATTATGCAACATTGTTTACAAAACAGTTGATACAGAATGCCTGTGTAATGGGTAGCATTACTTATTGGCACAAAGCTCTGCAGTTTTTTCCAAGTAATCCAGTACTGTGAAAACGTATTCATCCCATACAACTTCTTCTTTCCTTTTTTTTTTAAAAAACTTTTCTTATATTTAAATTTGTCTAATCAACCAGAGACAGTCAAATAAAATGAAAATTGTGTTTTCAAATGACAATTCCATTTCTTAATCTATCCAATCAATCCTACCCTATGTGAAAAAACACTTGCTCCCAATATAAAAAAAAAACTTCCCTGGAAGCATTAACAATCTCTATTTTAGTCTTTAAATTGCTATAGATACTTGGTAGAATAGTCTTGAACATTTCTAAGGACATGGCACAGCATTTCAGAGCCGGTTTGACTAAGTCACCCTAGGCCATCTTTCTTTTTTTTGAACCATTAAAACTTGGTCGTCGATGGAATTTGGTCATTATTTCCTATACAATCTCAGCGTATTTGAGGTTTAGACCACAAACTCTGAGAATTTTCTGGTTAACAACTTTGTCCATGCATCCATCAATTATGGCAAATTGTGCAGCTATTGAAGCAGCTAACTCCAAAGAGCCACATTACTATTAACATGTTCAACTGTTAATCTGTGGTTCTAGTCTTAATTTGGTTTTAGTGAGCCCCTGATGCTGACAGATACAGGTCTTAAAATAGCAGTTGAAATACAAAGGTTCTTTTGAAATACTATTTTGACTCTACAATTCTAGTGGTATATATGCCTGGATGTGGTTCTGTAAGTTAAATTGAACTATTTAAAAACATTAAATTAATCGCTATAAATTGAGAGTTTCATAAGGTAATGGTAATTTGGCAGTTTTTTTCACATTGTGTCATTTCATTTGAAATTATAATAAAAAAAGGATTTTTGTCTTATATTACAATTCATTTTAATTGGAAACATTTTGTGGGCAAAAAGGAATTATGCCTAATAATGTTATACCTACTAATGTTAGCTTATTTATATTTATTTTTATTTAAATACAATGAATCTGTTGTATTTCTACTTGTGATGATGTCAGGAGAATCTCATGCAACCCATGCCTAGTTGTGATTAAGTATTACTGGCAGTGAGGGTGCATTTAACTTCCCATCTAGCTTCTAAACAATGCTCTTACCTTGAATGTGGACATGGCTGGGTCCCTGTTATACCTGTCTATGGTGTGGAACTTGGACGAGTGGTTGAGCTCATGGTACAGCTCAGAATGTCTTTTGCGAGTGTGCATCACTTTCTGGAAGGGAAGAAAGGAAGGAACAGCAAAAATGAAGCAAATAGGAACAAATAAAAGAAAAGATGAAAAAGCAAAAGAATGGATATTGCACGATGAGGTTAATGTAGGAACAGGCATGGAGATGTGTAAAAAAAAAAGGTAGTGGGACTGCAGCGATGCCAGCCATGAAAAGGGGGTTGGAAAAGGACATCTACAGACCGATCGATTGCTGACTCATGCTCATCCGTCATCCACTTTAACAGTCTTTTAGAGTTTAGGATTGTTGCAGATAAGTCCTTTAAGTTTAAAATCAAATTGCAGAGACTGACAAAACTGCCCTTAATATAGACTGAAGCAAGCTAAAAAGGAGAATTGCTAAATCCTGATTTTGCCAGTCACTCATTGTCTATCAAATAGACAGAAATAAGTTCCCCCTGCAAGACAATTTGCTCAAAGGATTCACTTTGATTCTTGTAAGAGACACTTCGAATGATCATATCATGACCATATTACAACAAAAACGTTTGTCTGAAAGATAGAAATATTCAGATCTCTATCTCGCTGACATTAAACTTTTAAATGTTTGTTTATAAGCAGTCCATGATTGGTTAAGCAGAAGATAATCATTAAAACACTTTTATGAGTTCAAAGGTGATACAGGGGCAAATTCGAACCCGACCCATCCAATCAACCGACCAATTATGCATAAAGCTATTACTTCCAACCTTTTGCAATAACTTAAAATTCTTCTTATTTAGGAGGTGTCCTCTACTTTCCTTTTATGTTTTTTTTTCTTGTTTTATGTCATAAATTTCGACCCCTGTGGAATACAATACAGATAGCAAAATGTATGATCTGCTAGTTTATAAAAATGCAGGTAACAGACAATCTATTTTAGCTTGTGTAATTTAAACTACTAGAGCAGAAAATATATTTCTGAAGTGTTGCTTAAAATTGTTTGAGAGTTAGTACCACTCTAACGTGTGATGTATTGAATGAAGGAAGCTTGAAAAGTTTACTGTGTGGAATAAAAAAAAAAAAAATAACAATAAAACGAACAAAAGTTTAGATGAAAGATGTCATCATTTTAGCTCTTAAAGAAGACTTCTACTCAAAAATTAAATAAATAGAAAATTATGTTTTTTTCCTCCTAAAGTTAGATATTTATTCAGAATTTGTCAGTTAATCAAAATGAAAAGTTATTAACAAGTCATTACTCATATATATATAGGATATAATACCTTCTGCTTTTGTAGGTACTCCTGGTAAGAAGTGTAAATGTGAAATAATATACGGCTGACAATTTTAGTAAAGAAAATCCGTCTAGATCTGAGTCATTTTTAAATGTCTGAAATCTTGTAATAAAGAAAATGTTTTAAACAAATATATCCATACCATATCACAATTATTGGCAGTTATTAAAATTATTCTGAAAAAGAAAACAAACAACAACCAACAAATTTGTTGATCAAAGTACACATTTTAAAATCCTAAGACCTCCTCTTTGTTTTTCCCTAGGTATAAAGGGAGCTAATTGCAGCCACTCTTCAAAATAGGTAGGACAGAAACTTTACACTAAAGTAAGCCAGATGTGTGTCGGTCTTCAAAGATAGGAAAGTTGTACCAAGAAAATCCTTGCTTTTAAAACACAGAAGCTCTTAATATTTTATGATTTTCTGTTTAAACAAGGAATAAATATAATATATTCTTTAGGTCATTTTTTTTCTAAGCCATTGGCTACATGGCTGGATGAGGTTCCACTTTTTTTTAATATCAGACACAGTATGGAAGATAATGAGTGAAACAAAGCAATGCCCAAAACTCATTGCTAAAACACTGTTGCAAAGAGTCATTTAATCTCTATGACAACCTCCGGGCCTGTATGGGAACTGTTTTTTTTTTTTGTTTTTTTGGGCGGGCGTGCATGTAGAGAATCAGCCCACTGTGTCCAACTGTCACAAATACAAACAAGTGGAGTTTAGGAAACACAACCTGGGCTTTTACTGGTGATATGAGTCTAAGATTGACCTTTTCAGTAACAATCAGTTCAAGTGGGTGGGGTGAAATAAAGGCCATAATCAGTGGAAAAGCCTCTCATGTGCACTATTAAGTATCATTAAAGATCTACAGTATGATGCTGTGTGCCTGTTTCTTTTCCAAAGGGTGGCTGTACCTTGTTAGTGTGCCATGAACCACCTCAAACAAAAATGATACAGTATAGTCCAGTCAGTTCAGAAAGACAAAATCCACTTAACCATACAGAATATGCAACTGTCCTGTTTTGATTTATGTACAAAAATATTATCTTTATTTTCAGGAAAAGTATACCACTGGAACAAAGAAAAAGGTAGCTTGTTTTTTTAAACTGAAAATGCCAGTAAGTATGAAGGGAGCTCTACATCTGTTTCAGAGGGTGCAGGTGAATATCTAGTCTTACCAACAGTGAGAGTGCCATACATATAAAAGACACAAGAACAGTTGTATGTACAAGGGACGCTTTTTAGAGACTAGAATCTTACAGGACAGGGGTTCATTCTGACAAAAACATCCAAGGACAGACTGCAAAACCATCATTTACCCACACATACAACCGGCAACATCAGCTTCAGTCAAAAACTTGAACTGTGCCCCAAGAGTCAAGTAGTCCCGACAAAAAAAGCAGTCAAGTCAACTGTTTCTTCAACCAGGATCCTGTAGAGTCATGAGGTACAAATAGATAGTACACCTCGATGATTTCTTTTTTCTTACACAAAAATGTCATTCAACATGACCAACAATTTAGGGCCTTTGTTGCAGAAACAGCATACTGGGTATGGTAGTTCTAGAGAACAATTTTTTCCAAGTGCAGGGGAGACAAGGGTGGGAAGGTAGGGGATTAAGCAATGCTTTTTGCTCCTCTGTGTGTTAATTAGGTCCTGGCGGAAGCACAAGAAAGCAGAGACAGGCATATGATAGTGGATGAGGTTTGAGATCTTACCTCAAAGTCCAGCTCAGAGTACCGTACTCTTTTCCTCTGGAAGAGGAGGGGGCAGGGGGAGAGAAGACAGCATCAATAACTACCCTGGACTGAAATGGACTTTCACGATCCTCCCTTGTGGACCCTTCCCTTTAGTTAGAAAATAGCAGGTCTAATATATACTGGCTGCCTAATATATCAAAGATGTTTTAAATGTTAACCAAGGTACAAATTACTTTAATGTAAGAGTGGAATTCCTTGAAAAAAATGTAATTATTTATTGACACACATACTTCTAACAAGTAAGTGTTTTCTACTTTTTTCCCCTTATTTTCTTAATCATTACGGACACCACATACAAAAAAACTGCATACCACATATGGAAGAAGGGTTCCATCTTTTATCATGCTTAGAACCAATATGAAGTACCTTCAAAGCTTTAGAAAGTGGCACACAAACCAGCAGTTTAACAGCTGCAGATATTCCCAGCTCATCTGGCCGTCACACTGCTTTAAATGCATTCCATTTCCTACTTCCTCTCTGGCTCCCACTGTCTGACAGATTTGCATTTTGGCAAAGAGAGGGGCAGCTCTCCACAGTTAGTTAAAAGCTGTGTTAATTTTTCCAAAAGGCCAGAGTTGTTGAAATGATGCCATGTCAGACATGGATTTAGAACGGGGGTGGGCAATTCCAGTCTTCAAGGATGTCCTGCGTGTTTTAGATACATTTCTTGCATAAACATCACTGATTTTAAAGACCCATTTGCAGTTTAATGCAGATCTTGGTGACCGGCCTGGGAGAGGCTTCCTGTATTGGAATCAAATGCCCTGGAGCAGAAGCACATCCAGAAGCACATCCACTGGCCACTTTTGAACCAGAATTTCTACCCTTTGATTCAAACCAAAAAGCGATAGAGTTTTAGAGGTGAATCCAGTTATTCTTTCTATATTTACCTTTTAGTATTACAATGCAAGGAGAAGCCCTTTGTCATTACCTTTAACATGCCATAGCATGTACTGATTTACTACAGCTGTGGTAAATCGCTGTCATCTGGTACTGGTGTCCTGCAAGTTTAATTTTTATTTTTCTGCTTTATAGCACCCTATTTAGATGAATGGGAGAATTGACCCTCTGATAAGATTTCACTTTTGACACTGGGTGTCTTAGCAAAAAAAAAAAAAACAAAAAAGCAATTGTTCTAGATGCATTTTAACTATTAAAGACTATAATTGAAGACTTCTAAAATACAAGGAGAAATGATTCGACCTAAGAGGACAATTTCAGCTTTCTTTATTCACCTTCCCATGTTAAAATATAATTACAAGCCCCCACTCCTTACCTTGAACAAAGCGATTCCATGACAGGGCTAGCTTTATAACATGACATGCAGGCATGCACCGTGCATATATCTGAGCTGTATATATGTTCTGATGGTGACACACCTAAAGAATATATAAGCTCCCTCACACTAATGATAAATGCAATTTATTTGCATACATGAGCTTTTCCTTAAAATACTGTATGATCATATGCTACTTAGAACTGAAACATTATGCTGTTAACAGTAAAAAACACAAAGAAAAATGAAAGGTGATAGTAGGTGTGGGTAATTTCTCATTTGCATACTGCAATGTTAAAGATGTGGAGTAGAACTCCCCTTTTTAATCTTTAGGGCACGCTCTTTTATTCATTTTTAAATCAAGAATAATCAAGGTGAAATATAGCAGCAATTTTGGTTTGGCAGGTTTCTGGGTAGACTTCTCCTTGTACGTCTCCTCGGTTCTAATAAAAGCATTTGCAGCTCTTTTTAGTGTCTACTTCTCTTGATTTTTATGACTTAGCTTGAAATGAGGTATCTTCACTTCTTCAAAATCCAAGCTGAAGCTATCATGTCTTTAATCAATGTTATATGCCATTTCAATATCATTTAAAATTTGTGTGTCTACAAGTTCCTATTTCTGTGTGATTGCCTCTTTATGTATATATGAATGATGATAGTTGTGCAGTTGCGTGCAAATTTACGGTAGGCTGAAGACATTTGCCAAGGGAGTATTTCCTTTGATCCCGCCTTCCTCTGTCCATCTGCTGTGGCGCCTTGTGCAGTCAGGATAGGGTGTTGCACAAAACAGTATCACACTCACATAAATGGTAACCTAATAAGAAGCCTCCTGTCCATATGAGAATGACTTATTTTGGCGCCTTAGCTGAAAATAATTGCAGTTGTTATAGTAGACTTGTTCTCAAGCACACTAAAGTGTTCTTTTGACAATATTTATTAGGAGTATTGTTTCTCAATGGATACGTTAAAGAAAATCTTTTCGGAAAGTTAGCTGGTCTTGCTTAAAGAAAACACCCTTGGAATTTACTTTGCAGAGATTTACCCTACAAAGAATTTCATGGTTGATCAGTTTTTTTCAACATTTCTTGTTTGATACATTCAGATCAGAATGCATTGCAGTTTTTTCTGAACTTTGTAAAATGGTTGTGTAAACTGAATAAGTTATTTTGAAAAATTGGACTTTTATTTCGGAAGGCTTCTTCCCACTTTAATTCATCACTGTGCCATTAATTAGATAAGCATACCCCCATATTTATAATGGACAACTATCAGTTAAAATAAAAGTTGTAAAGAATCAAGCCACTCCTGGGAACCATTTCTGCCCATTTTCCAAAGCCCTCTACTCACCTCCAGGGATCCCGCTGAGAGGCTGGTGTTGGCATTGGTGCTGCCCAGATTGCGTGGAAGGGTGCGGGTTCTCTCCACTGTTGTTCCCCCTGTCAGAATCTGTCTGACTGATGGCCTCTGACCTGGCTTTAGGTGGAGTGAATGCGCGTGGGAATGCATGTGTCCTCCGTGGGAGTGCACATGTCCACCTTGACCCATCAAGTGGCCATGCCCATGGGGCACGGTTTTGATAGTCCCATAGGAGCGGTTTAGGTTCATGGTGATATTCATGTCACCAACATTGGACGGTACAAAGTCCGCCGGATAGGCTTCACTCTCTGCTGGGTGAAGGGTAAGTGGAGAGGGAGGAGGGGGAAAGGGAGGGTCCTCAACTGCGATGTTGAGAGGTTTGTCTTCACCACCAAGTCCTATGCCTCCTCCTTGTGAAGATGGCGTTGGAGGTTTGAGACTGACTGTCCTACGAGGCAAGACCATGTAGTCTCCTTCCCCTCCTCCACCACTTCCTCCCCCTCCACTCCCCCCACTTCCTGCGCTTCCATCCTGGGAATTGTTGGATGATGCAGGAGGCCGAGCCCACCCCAATCCGCTTTCAGTACACAAGTATATTGGAGCGGTACTGCGTGGCTGGCCCTGCTGTCTCTGCTGGTCAACGTTTACCTCCTTCTTTAGGGGTGTCTCGCTGAGCTCATTAAGTCCTCCTAATGTTGGCACCTTATAAAAAAAAAGGTTCTGTTTAATAATTTCTAAGAAGTTAAATAATGATTTTTACATTTCCATATTTCAATATAAAAATGATGTATGGGATTTTCCAAAAATATTAAAATGCTGGCCAGTTAAGTTTTTTGTCCATCTTATAATCTATACATCAAATAATAATTTCAAACCAGTACCTGTACAATGAGGTTTGGAGGTGGGATGTTTCCAGGAAGGGAGCTGAAATTGACCCCAACGCCCCCCTCCTGATGTGCTGCAAGCTTTGGATCATCCTCATCATCCAGGGAGATTCGTGACAGGGTTCCAGTGATGGTGGCTGGGTTGCAGGTGTTGACCTCTTTGAAAATGACTAAAGTAAAAAAAAAGGGAATCAGAGAAAGATGCAACAACAGTGAGAAAGTTGAAGACTGGAATAAGGCAGGGAAAGGAAGACAATTCAGCTTTAAAGAGGGTAAAAGTAGAGTTTGGGAGTTTTTAGGTTGGGTGTTGAATTAGGGAAATAGAAAATAATTTATCAAAAAACTGAATCAATTTTGAAAATAAAAAAAATTATAAATGACGACAAAATAAGTATGTTCAATATCGAGACAAATTAGTTAAACTACAATACTGAAGCAATGCTTTGTTTCACATTCTAGATTTCAAAGTTTACAATATCAACACAATCTACAAGAGTCAACTCATGCCTGGAACTTTTGACCAGGTAGCAAACAAGTAAGCTATATGCAGTATCAGACATGCAACCGTTATGGTTTTGAATGCTACGATGCCCTATCAGAAGGCTTTTCTGTCTCTATGTCCCATGTCTATATGTTAAATTTAGGATCATGTATAAATGTAGACAATACATAAATTATATTATAGCTATAAAAGAGTTTAAAAAGCTAATATCTTAAAACACGTGTGGTTAATTAGGGATAAGGCAGGAAAAATCCGTCTGCAAAACAGTTTTTAAGAATAGGTGTTAGTAATGTTAGACATTTTCCACGGCATAAACAGTGTGAGGAAAGGGAGATGTGCTGTATAAATATTTATTCAAAATAACTTTAAAATCAATAAGTATTACAGTTTAAATTAGTCTTGCTAGAAGAAAGAAAAAGCAATTCCTAAAAATCTCTACTTGTTCCTGCTGTGGAAAATGGCATAGAGCCATGCTATTTGAAACTGCCAGCAGCAATATCAAACAGAAATCAGGACAAGCCGGAAACCATGCTTAACTTCATCTACAAACACAAACATTAGTCATAGAGTTTAAAAATGGCTTGGTGACCCCCAAGAGTCAAAGGCATTTCTGACCTCGCTGCATTATTTTATTCAAATGTCAAACTAATATAGGGAATGTCTGATTTTATGTGAATGAGATAAACAACATGCTGATTGAGCATATGACCTTAGATTTATCTAACTATATAATTGGTGGGAATCAGTCAAAAAGAGCAGGATGGCTAAAAGAAATGGGATCCTTTGTATGTGTGAATCAAATAAAAGAAATTTAGAAAAAGAACTATAGAAGAATCTGGAACCCCCTTTAATCTGGTATATGAAAGAGTAGTACAATAATAATAACAAAAAACATAAAGAAGATATTAGTCAAATGGATTTTAAATCAACAACTAAATAACATTTCTTGAAAATATAAATTACTGAATTCTAAGCCATACTCTTCAAATTGAAGTCTGTTCATAAAACACTATCCATTAAATTTCATCTTTAGTTACAGAAGTCAGTGGAAGCAACTTTTGTAGTCATTTCACATAATTGTCTGCACTCAAAGGCTGGCAAGGTATTGTAACTAAGCTTAAGACTTCTTTGTTAAGGTAACAACAAAAGCTTTTTCAAATAAAGATAACTCATCAGGTTAGCCCACAATAGTAATTTATAAAAACATTGAAGAAGTCTTCATTTCTTTTGATCTGGAGGAGAAGCACTGATAGAGTTTTAGTTGAGATAGAAAGATTTGGACCGTTGCTAACTGCCTCAATGCTATCTATCGTTGCTAAACTAAAGACTCATCACTTATCACTATCTAAGATACTTAACCAGAACAGGACAATTATACACTGAACAGTTATGTTAAGGTTTACAAAATCTTTACTTGTAATAGGACTGTCTTATAAGGCTGTTACTGTGTATGCTGATTAGAGTATATGATTTGTTAAACTATTTCCATTTGATACAAAAAAAAAACAGGGATACCTTTTTGTGACAAAAATATAGCTAAAATCACTGAAACCTTTGTTTTATCATATTCAAACACTGGCATCTCTAGATGTTTCATATTGCGGTTTTATATTGCAAAACCGTAACTTATTTTTCTTCAGTCATTTTAAAAGAAAAGTTTGTTATGTGTTATTTACCAGGCATGCAGACCATGGCTGTTTTTTTTTTAATTTTCTTTTAAGCTCTCCATGTCAAATTGTTTCAACTCTTTATTACACAAAAAATAAACATCTCAATGGGTCATAAAAAAGTGCAGTGATTTGTAATACTTGTAATTCAAAAAAGGACACTAAAGGAATCAAATGCAATTCTGTTTTTACAATGGTTTGTTAATATAAAAGGAACATTTTAGGAAGAAAAGCTGAGAAAAAATGCAAAGCTTTTGTTTAGTTAGAAATATGTTGCAACATTGAAGTTCAATCACTGTGTTTTTCGTTTTGCTTTAACAGCATAAAGGATAT
This sequence comes from Jordanella pulchra, assembly GCA_034780135.1. Lineage (NCBI taxonomy): Eukaryota > Metazoa > Chordata > Actinopteri > Cyprinodontiformes > Cyprinodontidae > Jordanella > Jordanella pulchra. The sequence goes on from JAUZNJ010000040.1 coordinate 283,380, forward strand.
TTTGTTTTCCACAGCATTAACCTGTACTAGGCAGATGTTTTTTTTCCCTAGTAATACTGTTCTTTTATTCTTTTTTTCTAACAGTTAAAATATGTTTAAATGTGAAAAATATCTCTTTAATTTCCATCTTTGCCACTTTAATCTGAGAAAAGTTTGCAAGCAAGTTTGTATCTGACTTTAAAACATGCGGAAAATAAAAACAAAAAACTAGACCAGCAATCTTTTTCAGGTGTGGTTAATTAACTCAAACACACTAAGTGTATTTAATTTAGTTTTTGTTCATGTCACAGACCATTTTAATTTTTGATCAGCTTTGCACAATACAGGAAGTTTGCATGAACTTTTTTGATTTTTGTTTCTTTTTACACACAAACCTTTATAAGATCAGATCCTTTGTTAAAGTAACGTCACCCTTAAAAAACCTTATATATATTTACAACAAATACTTCAACGTAACTTGAAACATGAATAGTACTTAGGACCGAATTGATTAAATAAGGGATTCAACCTGAATTCTTCTATAAGGATGATTAAAGTTCATAATGGGTCAAGCAGCGTTAAATATGTTAGGCGGGTGCAAAACTTACATGGGTGTCCTCTCTCTGCAAGGGTAGAGGGGGAAAGTGACTGTGTTAATACATCAAAACACAACGCACCAGACTGCGGTACATCTGTAACACAGCCGAACACCCACATAAGACCATTGTCAGCTAACGAGTGAAACAGGTCTGAGCGCACTAAGAGTGTTATTACCATGCACAATTAAACACAGTCTCATCCAAACATATGCTTGCAAAGCACTTATTGGGCAGAATCAGGGTGATTGATAAGGAATAGTAATTTGAACACAATGATGTGGAGACATAGCATATAAATTCCTGTCGTTTCATCAGCAAGCCAAGGATGCAATACCCTGCAATGCTAAAATGCACCAGGTAGACAGAGATAAAAGAGCGACTGAGGGAGCAGATGGAGGGGAGGACTCACCTGTTTGACAAGCCAAGTCCACATCCTTCTCAAAATCCGTCTGTAAAAATAGAGAGGAATGAGAGAGGAAATGCAAGAGTGAGTGCAACATTAGCATAAGAGTAATTGGATCTCAATGCTTTAATGCTAGGATATGATCTGTTGCCATGGTGAGGCTTTACGACTTGGTAGATTAGTATCAAGAAGAAAAAGACAGCCCCTTAGGTCATTCATCAAATTTTTAGTTCTTATTTTCTACATAATGGAGTTGCTTACAAACTTTTTAAAACAAACCAAAACAAAAAAAAAAAAAAAAAAAAAAGATTAAAATATCATAAATCTGCTCTAAGCAAAAATGCTAAATAAAAACTGCAACCACAACAGTTGATCCAAGAACAGACAGTAGAGCAAAAACAAAGGGAAAAGTTTTTTGTGAGGTTACTGTACAACTCATCAGTCACCACACCAACGCTGAATGTGTGCAGAAATTGACACTGAGGCAAACCTATTACCTGCTGTGCCTGCTGAGGCAAAACTTTGTCTCACAGTTTGAAGGTAAAAAAAATGATTGGAAAAAATACAAATGCTTTTTGTCTTTTCAGATACTACTAACTGCAGAGAAAATAAACAAATAGCAAGGAGTTCAATCCAAATGTAATATTTAAAGTGTGTGTTGATAGGTGTTGTGGACATCATAAGGAATGACATTATTTTTGAGTCCTTTGTGGTAAGGAAATGAAAATGTTGACCCCACAGCTCCCATGTTAATAAAGTAGAGTACATGAAGTTCTTTGAAATTCATCTGTAGTGGTCCCTTCTACCAGCACCACCTAACCTCTTATACTTACAAAAGACTTTATCTGGATAATAAAATAGAGGTTTTAGTAAGTTTGAGCATGCGACAGGCAGAGATAATGCAAAAGGTGTGGATGAAAAACTGCAAGGGTGAAGGAGTAAAACTGTCCCATTTTACACCAGTAGCAGAAGAAAAGCTCTTAGTTTGCAAACAACCCACAGCTCCATTCAGAAATGACTAAATAGGTGAATGCAGAAGTCAATTCAAAATCTCATTTAATCAAATAAAAAAAAGATTTATTTTTAACCTTGAGGCATGAATGTTGGCTCATGCTAATGAAAAATAGCGTGATGATTCAAGTCATAGTCTAAGAACTGTCATCCAAGAGTGAAACATTCTTGCGTGAGATTAAATTCTTTCTAGCAGCTTAGCCTTTATGACAAACTACACCCACATACACATACTGCAAGACTGTTACTACTAACTATTAAAAGGTGCAATATGTAATAAAATTGAAGATGATAAAATTAAACTTAATTAATCAAAATGGATAGTCGGATATTTTAGAAATGATTCTTTAATTTTCTGACCAAAACATTTAGTATTATGCAGTTTCTAGATACTAAGCTAGTTATAAGTGCTTTGCTTAGCCACATACACTGATTGTCTGGAGTGTTCTGCATGTGGCTATGTGAGGATTTAAACGCAGTCACACAGTAGTTTTATTACATTACCTCTTTTTAAGATGGAATATTCTAGAATCAAATGAATAGCCATGCTTGCTTAATAGGTGGTTATATCGCAAAAACAGGAAATACTGGATGAAAGGATAAAATAATTGGTGTCATTGTTAAAATTGAATGAGCGATGTTTTTACATTAATGAGCAATTCAGATCAGTAATCATTCTTTTTCTAAGAACTGACCAAAAAATAAACGCAAAATGGACAAGTTAAAGCAAAGCAACGGTAAAAAGTAAAATGTGTTTTCAAGTACTGGTCATTTTGCCTCTTTGCTATTTTGTGTCTTTACCCAAATCTAATGGCAGGTGGTGCCATTAGTTCCATTACCTGAGGATGGGTATGAAATGCAACTTACTGTTTGCCTAAGGATGTTTTGTCAAGGCCATATTTAATTTGTACCATATGAGCATGTTTCATACTCACTTTGATGACTCAAAAGGTGGCAATGTTTTATAAGATCTTGTGACTCCAATACATAACATATGCGTGTTGGAGCTAGCTTCAAGTTGAATGATCGATCAGTTGTAGGAAAGAGTGGTGATGGTTCTCACAATTTTCACAATATTGTCCAAATTCCTTAAAAATAAAGGTTTGGTCTAAAACAGAACAATTGTATATTTTTATATCAGGAAAAGTTTTAGTTCATAAAGCAATTTACTTATAATCTGGTATCTTATTCTATCTTATTCTATTTAAAAGTTAGTGATGGCTAAATCAAAAAAGCATCACCGGTGACAACCAACACTACTGAGTGTCACACCCTATGGTTGTCCCAGTGTTATGTCAATAGGGGAAGTAAAAAATCAACATATAGCTTAACCTTTTAAAGTTTGATATAACTTTAATTTACCAATGCACATATTAATAGATAATAATAAATATAATTTAAATTGCAACAAAAACACAGAACAAAACTCAATAAATAACATAATAAATTTCACTCAAAATTTCAATTTGTAGAGAAAATGGCTTTAAAGTAAGAGGGATGAATTAAAATTCTTTCACTGAATGCCCATGCTTAACTAGTAGTTTCAGGGTTCCTATCTGAAAGGTCCTGATTTATTTTTATAAAGTGATCATCCTTTTCTCTTCCCAGTTTTTACCAATGGGTATTTTAGAGTAAGTGGCTAAGAATAAAGGTGTTGTCAAATGTGACAACCTGTATCAAAAACAGTTTGATAACCAAGCTAAGCTAACTGCTCCATTTGTTTTAGTTTAACAAAGAAAATACTTATTTACTTGTAGCTTACATTTTCTTGTTATATTGCCATATTATTCTTAACTTTAAACATTTCTCTCACTAAATTAGAACATTCTTATTATTCATCTGTAAAATTACATGTTCTGATGAAACAATTACTGTTCTTCTCATCACAATATCAACAACAGATAATCTGACCATTGGATTTTGATGCAGTTTTTTATTTCTAAAATCTAAGACCAAAGAATTATTTTACAGTATTTTACCTGTAGCTACAGGCTTAGATATGATAATTGTGTCAATAAACAATTTTGACCATTAACATTGAGCTCCCGTAATATTTGATATATTTCAAAAGAGCAAACTTGTTCACATATGGATCAGAAAAAAATAACTAACTAGGGTTTAAAACGCCTTAAGTGCTAATTTATATTTTATAATTAACAGAGCAATGAAGTTTCTTTGCCTGATGTTGAAAACTTAAAAATGTATGTTTTTTTAAGAAAAAAACAGCATGGAGCTAGAATTCAAACACAGATTAAACTGCTTTTTTAAGTGCTGTTTTTGGCTGTCTTCTATGTTAGCCTATTATATTTACTTTCCATACTCTCAGGTTTTTGGTTTTAATTAGTTAGATGATTAAAAATGTATTGTAGCCTCACATTTAAGAAAGAATAAGAAGATTTTTAATTTTACAGAAGGTGAAATTATTCTATTTTTTAATATTAGTTTATCTTTTTTGTGAAATATAGTTTTACAGATTGCACCTTTTCACTAAAGAAACCTAAAACCTACTGATTGCTAGTGTTTTTTATTTATTTTTTTAATAGATGACATACTGATCGGCTGTTGATGTGATTAGGGGTGTGGTTGTGGGTATTGTTGAGTAATGGGGTGTGCTCATGTGTGTGGCCGTGGTCCAGCACACAGTTGCGGCTGCTGTTAGGCAGATCGTGGTAACAGGCCTGCTGGCTTGTGTGATGGCACGTCGGTGTTGGAAGCTGCGGATGACAGCCAGACAAACACAGGGGTGTGCTCTGACGAGAGCCATGCTGCTGTCCACAAACGCCCCTCTGATAATAAAAAGGGAGAATTTTTACATAAAACAGGAAGCTGAAACTTAAAAAAGGATATTCAGTCCAATTTTTTAATTAAATAATCAATTTATATGACCAAGTTTAGATTCAGGTTAACACGTTTACAGTGACTTCAAAGGTCAAGGGTTTTATGTACTAATAAGACTTCCTCTGCCATAGCAAGGGCACCTGAGTGAGCACTCCATCTAATTCCCATGTTCACATAACTTGTTGTGGCCTCCGTAAATTATCCATCTCAGCAAATGTCCTCAAGGATAATGTGTCTCTCACACAACACTTGTGTGTGTATGGGCAACTTGAAAAGGCTACGCAAAAAGTCCCAGTTATGCATTCTAAAAGCAAACATGCAAATATATTGACTTTTCTTTATATACCCCAACATGAAGGTTTTTATATAAACCTTCAAATGTATTCTACCTATATAGAATACTTTAATTAAAAAAACACAGCTGTAACCATCAGATAAAACTGGTCTGTGGAAAACAGTGGCAATAGCTGTTAAGAGTTATGGTGTGACCGTACTGACATTGGTAAGGCTCTCAACTCCTAGTGATTTATCACGTTATTAAGCACATTTGGAACACATACAACAACCTTACAGCAGCTTTGTGCTCTTTGAGTAAAGACAAAGAAAGTAGGGTGAAAAGTCAAAAAAAGTGCTGAAGTGTGTGATCTGAAACTACATAATAACAATAGTGTGAGTAATTACTTTTATTTTTACCAAGATACAATACGAGTTGCAAAGCAGCAGTGGATTGCAAAATTAAATGACTGTTAACTGTTGGTTTAAAATGTTTAAGGAGATACATAAATGTAACAGTTTTTTAAAGCTTTTGTTTATTGAAAAAATTATGTTTGGAAAACAAGCAATAAAAACACAAAATGGTTAATAATACAGCATTCTGATAAAGGGAAAATATGGTTATGGAGGAAAAAAGAAAGGGATGATTATAATTTATCTCTTTTTAATAGCAATCATGCATTTCAAAATTGCATTTGAAGCTTGCAGGAAGCACAGTTTGATTCTCTAAACCACAAGAACAGCAGTGTGGGATGAAATGGAATGCTATTCACCATGATCTGCACCTGTCCGTTCTTGCAGGAGTCAGGGGAGTTTTCACTGTCGTCTTTACATCCCCCCATTCGACAACGCACAGCATCTTGCACCTACGGGATGGGGTGGGGGACAACAGGGAGGAGGGAGTAGGAGATGCCGGAGAGTAAGAGGAAACAGACAGGAAAAGAGGGAGGGGAGAGGAATGATAAGGGAGAAGAGGAGATGATGCAAAGGAAAGAAGTTAGTGCAGGCACTTTGATTTGTTCGGTAAATGATGGAAGTCAGGGAAGTTATACTGAAGACATTTGTCCTATGAATTTTGGTTTAAAATTACTCATGCACCTTTGAATGCAGTCCCATTTTGTGACTATAACCTTTAGTTTACTTTGTAGTTCCGGTTCAGAACAACAACCTATTGCATAATTGTGAAGTGGAAGAGAAATGTCTAATATTGTTTGAAAGGATTTGAAAACCACGGGGTAAATTCATATTAAGCCTCTAGCATTCTCTTACCCAAGCATAAAATCCTGTGCAGCAGATTACCTTTACAAGTCACCTAATTTGAAGATGAATGCCAGTCATGAGTAAATTTATATATGGATAAAATCTGTACTTGATACATTTTATAGCTGTTCTTTGAAAGCAACTAAAGGGTTAATGGAGAGTGTTATTCAATAGTGTTATTAAGATGCAGGAACCCACTGGACAAGTCAGAAACAAAGTTTTGCGAAGTCTAAAGGAAGGATGGTTTATAAAACAATGTCCTACATTCTGAATTATTTACTCGAGCATCATTAAATACATCATCTAAAAATACAAGGGTATGCCACAATTGTAGATCTAACAATACATTATGTTAACGACCACAATATACATTTTTTCATCAGCATTTTCCCCTGCCCATTTTAAAATATTGCATTGGAAGAGCTAGATGTAGACCATACATATTATAAAGAATGTACAAAATTTCGTAAAAAGACAGTTTTTATGCTTACTTTGGTTTTGACTTTTTTTGAAAAAAAAAAGCATAAACGCTAAAGAGGAGATGGAAACACAATATCAAAATCAAATAAGTCCTGACCTAGTGAACATTTACCACACATTACTAATTAGCTGTTGCTGCCACCGTTGGCATCCCGAATGCCAGCATTAGAATTATACTTTTCTCTTGACGTCTCCAGATAGCGTCACTACTAGTAGCTGACATGATAAAGTAAGCACAGCTTGCCTGATTACAACACATTTACTAAAACATCAGTCCATCACTAATTTGTGGTCTGTACTAGCTTGCTAATGCTAGAAATCTGACCCTAATATATGGGCATAAACTTGCAAGAGTACTTTAGGGGCAGGGCACTGCCACTTTTACAAACAACACCGGAAGTACAGACAGAAAGTTGGTCCCTAAATTGAAGTTGGTCCTAACAGAATTAAATTCATATCTACAGATGTATTAAATCTACCTCTTTAGGTTTAAGGTTCTCAGCCATCAATGTTAGGATATGGGTTAGCCCTTAGGGGATAAACAATATATTTTAGGTGGTGGTATGTTGCTATAAAGTTGTTAGCCTTAAGCCATTAACAAACTAAAGACAAACCTCAGCAAGATGATTCAACAAAACTGAATGGCTTAAGTAACATGTGATCATGACCAAACCAATCAGCAATGGTCTTTCAATGTAGTTCATTATACTTTATTAATCTCAAAAGAGAAATATATATATATA
>JAUZNJ010000040.1:291065-325314 GCA_034780135.1 Jordanella pulchra
TGAATAATCCCACACATTTCCATCTTCATACTTTGGACCTTGTACTGACATATGGCATTGAATGTGAAGAAATAACAATATTTCCTCAAAATCCTGTCCTCTCTGACCACTTTTTAGTAACCTTCAAAATTACTTTAAAAGAGTTTTCCTCCCCCAAAATAAGGTTTCATTTTAGCAGATCGTTATCAGATAATGCAGTTATAAATTTTAAAGAATCTGGTTCACATTTTATTTCCTCTGTATCACATAAAAATACTTCAGAGGACAAAAAATTTGTTTATTCCCCCTCACAAGTTGACGATTTTGTGGATGGGGTTATTAGTTCCTTGCATCCTGCCTTAGACAACTTAGTCCCTTTTAAAAAAGAAAACAGTTTAGCTTTACTATCCTTTCATCTGATATTTCTTGGAAAAACTTCCACTGCAAAGTATTATGCTACATTTTTAGAAGCTGGTCTTAGCCCAGCTCAGTACCAGATGAGTCCACTAGCTCTCTGCATCATAGCCTGCAGCCAAGTTATAGCTGAAACAGTGAAAGAGAGATCCTGTTGAGAAGAGAGAATAAAAGAAAAAAGGGAGCAGATTATAGAAAAGAAATACCCATTATTGTCCCACAGTCAGGAAATACAGGTATGTCAGTAGAAAATCAAATGGGCAAGAGAGCACATAAAGGTTTCAAGACAAAAAACAACAAAAACTAAATTCAAAATAAACTGTGCTACCATGGGAAAAAGTTAAGAAGTTAAAGGAGGTAAAAGGAAGGCAGAAGAAGTAAAGGAATGACAGTTGGATAGAAAGAGGGAAGTGGTGGTTTGAAGGGGTAAGATGACTGGTTTGTCTAGTTATGTTTATTCTCTTCTGTCATCTCTCCAATAGCATCTGTCCATCCTGCTGAGACTGAAACAGATGAAAGTGTGAATGTGGCTCAGTGGCCAGTATGAGGACAGGTGAGGAGAGCTCCTGCAGAGATGCTAAGGAGTGGAGCAGGCAGGGGGTCGGAGCTTGTGGAAATAGCTTGAGCTCAAGCTGAATTCCTAATACCACGTTTAATTTTCATTGGCCCCGGTGGTCTGCTATTCCTCGATTGCCAGTGAAGCACTTACAATCAGACCTCAAGTATTAAAGGAACTTCCTTGGTGTTATTCTGGTATTCATTGATCTGGCCCGTTTGAATGAAAGTCAATTTTCAATGTGTTCAGTCTTGGAAAATAGCTTTCTCTTTCTTGGCAGTGACTTCTGGAGATTTCATGGACAAATCGACTTCTTATGCATCCCTTGATGTCTACTTCTCTCCATCGAAATCCGACACGTGTATGATATGAAATGTTTTTTAAAAAAAGCAAGTCATTGCTTGTAAATATATGAAAACTTGAGTTTTTGTGGGGTTTTTTGCACTAGTGGCCTTATTTTATTATTTTTGAAAATGGGCAGACAGAATTCGCCCGCTGAACCCTTTCACCACCGCCGTACCCAAATACAGGAAAACTTGTAAATAGTAATTATAACCTCTATAAAAACTCGCTCCTGGTTTGAAATGTGCATTGTTATCTAACCCCTGATAACATGTTTTTTGTCCAAATTCAGGATTTTGTAATTACTGTCTCATTTTATCATGTAAATGTAAGAAGAAAAGGGAATATCTCCTTTAGGAAAGATCTAAAAATATCATTGGCACATATAGAGGATCAATTAAACTCATGTCAAAATAACTGGTATCAGCAATGGCCTTAAAAAAACTTCTGTTGTTCAATCTGGACCCTTTAGTACACAAAAAAGTCAATTTTACCTAACAGTAACACGTCTCTGTAATCATAAGGATTGAGTCCACATTAGCACATCAGAGACTAACATGAAACAATTTGTTTTCACATTTTTGCAACATGTCTGCTGATTGTTTAAAATAAAATAAAATATTAAAATAAATAAAATATTAAAATAATAATTATTTTCAGCTATGTGAGCTCAGTTTGTTTCAAAGCACATTGGGTCACAGACCTGATACAGTCCCGGTTTAGCTCTGCATTAACCTCAGCGCTGACAGAGAGGATGCCGCCGGGGCAGATGTGACTGTCTGTGCCCCTGATTCTGCTCCATCATCTTATTTCCCCTGCTGGTTGTCACTTATTGGGGCTTCATGAAAACTGAAAATTAGATTGCTAAAACAATGAATGAAAGCTCAGTCAGACAGTATTAACTGTGTCTCCTTCTGAGACCACCCAAAGTCAGCTCTCACTTTAGCCTTTCCATTTTAATATTTTTCTCTCTTATTTTCTTTTGCTTTCCATTGGATATAGTCCCCCCTCTTTTTAAGTCACTCCTTCTCTCTTGATAGAAAAAAGAGGAGCCTTATCTCAGTTTACTCTCCAGCTGAGAGTCACCGGTGTGGGACTCTAACCAATGTGACTTTGTCGTTTATAATGTGTCGGGACATCTTGGAGGAGAGCTGAGTGTTTGTGTTGAGAGTGGTTGGAGTGGTTGAATTGCCAGAAAAGCCTCCAGGCAAAAGAGAGAGTTAGAGAAGGGAGGGGGGGGGATAAAATAAAAGGGAGCAGTGATTTTTCACATGGAGCACAGTTCAAACACAGTAATCTGATGCTCTGAGACATTTGAACGCATAGTCAGACAGGCAACAGGAGGTGGTGTCTGCTGTGTTCGTGAGTTTGTGGAATCTGTAGCTTTATCTGAACACTGCTGTGCTCTGCTGACTGTGACAAGTGCTGCAGAAGGGAATCCAAATATTATGCAAAAGATGTGTTACATGAGAGAAGGGGGGGGAAGGTGAAGATGAAAAGAAAGCCTGACCACTTTGCTAGAAACTCTCAGTCCTTCTAAAGAGTGAAATATAGCAAAAAAACTGCAAAGACAGAAGGGAAACAATTAGAAATGCTCAAATATGTACGCTTCAAATCGTCCTTCAGAGGCAATAAACAGAATGCCACCTTCAAAAGATGTAGAAAAATGTTCAGGATGATAAAGAAAGGTCAATATCATCCTAGGCAGAGATGAGTGAAATGTCTTCTCCCCAACTGTCTGGATCCCTTCTCTTTATGTTTTCATAATGTACTTTTTAATTGAATTGGTTGGTTACCTGCCAAATCCTCGAGCTCCTGATGGTAGGTCTAATCAGCTTAAAAATTACATCTTTCAATACGATAATGACAAGCTTATGGTTTGTTATCAGTAGGTCTGAATGAAAGTGAAAATAACATTAAAAAACGGCTGAGCACTTCATATACCCTGAGAAAACCAAAACCATGAGAAAATAACCCCAGAATCTGAGAGGATATTTATAAAGGTTTAGACTCAGTTGATATGCTAATGCTTAGATATGTGATTTATACATATATATGATATAAGTTTAGTATAAAAAGTTAAAGTAATTGTGTCATATGTGTAAATTGACCAAGACAATGTTAAGTTTTTCAGAACATTAACACTACTATGACTGTTTCTTTACATGTATACCCGTACTCGTCGTCTTTCGCTTTATGCGGGACTGGGTCATGGGGGCAGCAGTCTTAGCAGGGACTACCAGACTTCTCTTTCTGCAGACACCTCCTCCAGCTCTGCTGAGGGAAGCCCAAGGTGCTCCCAGGCCAGCCGAGGGACATATCCCTCCAGCGTGTCCTGGGTCATCTCCTGGGCCTCCTCCCGGTGGGACATGTCTGGAACACCTGCCAAGGGAGGCGTCCAGGGGACATCCGGAAAAGATGTCCGAGCCACCTCAGCTGACTCCTCTCAATGTGAAGGAGAAGCGGCTCTACTCCGAGCCTCTCCTGAATGACCAACCTCCTCACCGTATCTCTAAGGGAGAGCCAAGCCACCCTGAAAGCTAATTTCTGCCACTTGTATCCGGGATCTCGTTCTTTCGGTCATGATCCAGATTTTGAAGAACATAGGTGGATAGCATAGCAACAGGTGGATTGTAGGTGGTAGGAATGTAGACGAACCGGTAAATCGAGAGCTTTGCCTTTTTGCTCAACTCTCTTTACTACGACAGACCAGTGCAGCGACTGCATTATGGCAGCAGGCGCACCGAGCGGTCTATCAATCTCCTTTTCTATTCTTCCTGACTCGTGAACAGGACGCCAAGATACTTGAACTCCTCCACTTGAGGCAGGAACTCTCCTCCAACCTGAACAAGCGGGGACAAGCCACCTTTTTCTGGTCAAGAACCATGGCCTTGGACTTTGAGGAACTGATTCTCCTCCCGGCTGCTTCACACTCGGCTGCGAACTGCCCCAGTGCATACTGTAGGTCTTGGCAGGACGAAGCCAGCAGGACCAGGTCTTCTGCAAAAAGCAGGGATGAGATCCGCTGGTCCCCAAACCAGACCCCTCTGACCCTTGGCTGTGCCTAGAAATCCTGTCCATTTGAGTTATGAACAGGACCGGTGACAAAGGGCAGCCCTGTCGGAGTCCAACATACACCGGGAACAAGTGGTGATATTCTGGTATTCATTCTGGCCCACTGGAATGACCGTTGGAATGACCAGGTAGTTATGGGTGGACAGCTCAGCCCCTCTTCACCCTAGTGTCCAAAACATGTGGCCGAAGGCCAGAAGATACGACTACAAAGTAAATCATCAACCTCCGGCCTATGCTGTCTTGGTGCAAAGAGCACGGATGGACATCCTTATGTCTGAACATGGTGTTCATTATCTACAATCCATGACTTACACAGAAGTCTAAGCTCTGAGACATATAGGTATAAACTAAATTAAAAAAAAGAAATAACCATGTATACCTTTTTTAATTCAGTGTATACCTATAGGACTCAGAGTTTTAAAAGCAAAGTGATCTGAAACACATAAATACTTTATTTGTTCTTTTATTTTTTTAGCTGAATTATGTCATCAGCAGTGTTGGGAACATTACATAAAAAACAGTAACTAGTTAGTGAAAAGTAACTCAATTAGTACACTACTCAATCAAAGTAAATAGTTACTAGTTAAAATAAGTATATAGTTACAATTTATGGTCTAAAATGTCAAAGAATTAAACTTTCCTGTTATCGTAACATGGTTTTCATATCGTATAGGTAATGGCTCCGGTAATGAAGCTGGACTCTGTAGGTGGATTAAAGCAGCTATTTGAGTTCAGCCTAAGCTTTTGCTGATTTCTCATGGGACTCGTCAGAAAACTGAAATGCAGATTTAGCCGATCAAATTGTATAATTGTGATGCTGATGATGCAGCCATCATATGCAGCTCACATGTACCTGTAATCGAAACAATGCCAAATAGAATCCTTTTTAAAATTACATCTTTTACAGAGTGTGCTGCCCAAATATTAGCAACTTCCCAGGTCTGAAAACCACCACTGGCAGTGAATGAACACACTTTTGATTTCTGTTATAAAACAGCCGTGACTGAGTGATTATCACTTAGGATGTGTCTCACAGTTTCTGGTGATTTCTATGGTGTTGGACATTTTGTACAATTCTCCCTTTGTGGAAACAGCTTGGAGATTACCTATTTCTCTTTCAACATGACTGTTTACCAGTGCACAAAGCAAGGTCCATAATGGTACGAATATCTGGTGTGGATGTATTGAGCGGCCTGCACTGATTCCTGACCTTCACCCAATAGAACACCTTTGGAATGAATTAAAATGGACAGTGAGAGCCAGGCCGTCTTTTCCAACTGCAGATGGTCTGCTTATGAAAATTCACTTTGATTTAATTCAATTTGTTGAAATATGCTGCGTTACATTGCATGTAACTTAATGGGGTTCCCATTATGTATATATTACCTACTTTTTCATTAAAAAACTAACAGAGTTACAAACTCCTTTATATGTAATGCTGATATTCCCCAAACAAGTCATCAATCACCACAGGTCTAACTTTCTAAAGATTCTTTGTAGTTCAAAAAAAAAATTTAATTCTATGTTTGCTTTGATTGCAAAAGTTTTAATATTTTACTCCAGTCCAAAACCTTTTTGATGTCAGATCATTGTTCAGCTAAAAATCCCCGGTGTATTGAAGTGTCAGTGGTCTGACGTGACTTGTCACAGTAAAATGAAAGACTAGAATGTTGAGGAACCCAGGGAGTAATGAGGCTAAAGCCTTTCATGAACTGGAAGCTGCTGAAACACCTGTGTGAAACAAGTCCAGCATCTACATGGACTTTGAAACAAGAGCCAAGTAAAAAAAATGACTCTAATCTGAAATCGATAACATGAAATTAGAGTGAACTTTCAAGCCAAGCGTCATCTGGAGAATAGTTTTATGGCCACAAATGATGCTGATTGAGATACTTGGCTGGTTTAAAATGGAGAATAACATATCAGCTATAAAGACCAGGTGGGAGCATCTTTCTGTCCATCTGTTAAACTGCCACGTTTCTCACCCCTTGTGACTTAGAAATTACCTAAAGACATTTCTAAATGTTGCCTGCGTCCATTTGTAACAATAACTAAAACTAAATTCTATATATGGTAATATTTCATTGCTATTTTCGCTGTATAAGTCATATATAAATCAAAATCATTTATATTTTTCTAAGGTACATTCACACTGAAGAGGAACAGCAGACAATTTTGCCTGCCACTGATTGTCATTAGTCTCTGTAGAGATAACAATTTGCACATAGAATTACAGCAAAATGTTATTCAACTCCATTCAAGGCATCATAAAAGAGAAGGAGATTCTATCCTCTTGCCAGTTTCACTTGTGTTATCGAATCAGCATAGCAGACCTCCATCTTTCCGAGAGTTTCAGGCTGCATTGGAAAGAATGAACAATGGGGTTGAGGTCCGTTGTTCCTCCAGTTCCTCCTCTAGTTTAGTGATTACCACCACCTTCAGTCTGGCCAGGACCTGCTTCATGGACCTGTTGCTCCACACCATGGAGTTAACCTTTTTTTGCAGTGAGATTTTGATTGAAATAACTTTTTTTTTTCTTTTTTCGCCACACTCGCTTCACCTATATCAAGTCTACGATTGGTATATGTGACACAAAGCAACACAAATGTTCTGATTTTTTTAGCTTTGCTCTGTTTGCGTTTTCACCATGTTTTTTGCATTTCTGCTTCATTGTATTCGCTCAATTCACTCTATTCACATCGCTAGGAACACGCCTTTCACATCTCTGACTGCTAATTTTGCTCCTAAAAACTTTTAAATAGGAATAAATGATCAAATTGAGTTGGTGTGAACACACCTTTACACTTCTCATAGTTTTTTTAGCATCTGATTCTTTAATTTAACATAGATCTGCATTAAATGGAGGAACAGCTTTGGATTTATGTTTGGACAGCACCTCTAACACACTGCTTCCTTCAGATATCATGCAAAACAAATGTAAAGAAACCAACGAAGATCTCTGGGAGAGAAACTTGAACATTCATAAATCTGGTTTGTTTAGTGACTGTGAAATGTTAAAACCAGTTCTAGTCATCATGCTATTCACAAGACAAAAAATGTTCCTCCTCTCAAAAGTTAAACTGTTGCTGTCTGAAGCTAGTAAAAAGTATTGCTACTAACAATTAAAGGATGCCTCTACAAGAGAGTAGAAAAACTGCCAGCCCGGACTTCATCGTGTGCAAAGAACCTTTCCAGAAAAATGAAGAGAAGGGATTTTTTAAATCCTAACTGACCTACAACAGAAAGGGTTTAATCAGAATGATGTCAGACCGTGAATAATAAAAGGACGTGTCTTTTTATTCAGTGTATGTAAATTTGTGGATAGATGTGAATCCCCTTCAAGCAAAATGTTTTTTGCTGTTGATAAATCCTCACAGTTTTCTTCTCATCATTCTTAATGTCTTCTTTAGCTAAACTGGTGTAGGAAAAAATAGTATATATATTTTATAATGTGATATTAAATCCCATGTGTGCTGCTTTTGATCTTCTCTCCACAAGTTCTCTTGTGACATGCATACAAGATAAACCTAAAACTTGATAGAACTTTAAAACCCACAACTTTGAGGGTATATAAGGGATGTGAAATGGGAATAAAAACATCAGACGATCCAGATTTAGCAAAAAAACATGTTTAATCTCTCCTTGATGCGTGTCTATATACAAGTAATAAATCTGCAAAATAGGAAAGAGCAGGATATTTACACGGGTGTGAAACAGCCAAAACCTGTCACAGCAGCTTCAAATCTGAAACTCTTAAAAAGGTATCATAATTCATAAAGTATTAAAACTCTAAGGTATTTTTTTTCTTTCTGCGTCTCTCTTTAATCTGCGAGAGGTGTTGAACATTCTCTGCTCTGTCTCTGAAGTGTTGGTGAGGAAGCTGGAGCGCTGGAAGTGAAGGGATGAGAAAACCTGTGACTGTTGTTTTTGGGGTCAGGAGTGATTCACTGGAGGGTTCGACCCAATCTTGAAACCCATTCAACATCATCTATACAACAGTTTTTCAAAGGAATTTGTCAGAAACAGAGAAATAGCTTTTATACTTTTTAGTTTTTAGGAGACTATCTCAACTGTTCTAAAGAATTAGGGAAGGCTATATAGTCAATAGAATGTGAATAACTAATGAATAAAGAATCAGTGTTGTCATTTGGGATTCACACCCAGGTGTTTTCGGAAGAGCTAGTTTAGCTTTATCTTTTTAAGGAAATCCTAATGACCTGGTAGCTAGCCTGGCTAGAAGGAAGGGGAAATAAAAAGGGTTACTAGTTTGCACTTGATCAAAAATATGCCTCTAGTACTTCAGGGTGTTACTAGCTACACTACAAGACTCTAGATCTTTGTCAATTGATTAACCACACCACCACACTTACATGGTTTAAATTAGCTCACCCGATTTGTCAGAATTTGGCCTAACATGACAAAAGTTGGTATAGAAGCTCTGTTTTTAGTAGCAGTGTGTTTAAACATGCTTGAAATGGGCTTAAATGATCTCTAAGCGAGGTTGTGTGCAAAAATGGTAATCTATGTCAAAATAAATCTTTTTGTGTTTTTATCGATTCAATCTATTTTAACTTTTATTAACTCGTCACATGACAAGAGTTAACTGTTTTATCAACATGGTTAATAATTTTCTAATTTATGCTCTAGTTCATGACAGCCCCTATAAAGTCCTGTTACGTAACAGAATGAGATTCTGAATCAAAGGTGGGAAATGCAGTCAGCAAGTGAACAAGAATTGGCATATCGTCAAACATTTTTCACCTCGACAATAAGGGACTTTAAGAGACTCTGCAAGCAAAAAGTTCATAAAACCTTGGATATTTTAAAAGCAAATATAGCTGGTACTTAACATTTAGGAGAACAATCTTAGTGAGGTTCTGAGCTGGGATGGTCTTGGTCTACCTTTGCCTCTCTATATATATCTTTGACTTATACAAGAAGTACTTTTGTCTGATCATAGCTATATAGCCTTGCAATACATTTTGAAAACTGTTAATCTCATACATTAAAGCTATTTTTCTGTTTCTTTCTTTACTTATTTTCTGACAAACATCCTTTGTCTGAGTTGGCTCATTACCTTTATTCAAGTTGAAACAACATTGTACCATGCCAACAAGGCACATTGAAACATGTTGTCACCAAGGGAACGATTTCCCTAAATATCTTCTAAAGAGTCTCTTTTACCCAAGCAAACAAACAAACAAAAAAAAAACATTGACCCAAGCAGATGTGAAGGAATCGGATATGAAGATGTACTTGAAACCAACCTCCTGAGTCTGAAATGAGTTTCTTTTATCTCAATTTCTACCCAAACCTGTTGTGAAGCTCAGAACAACAATCAAAACAAGTAAACAAAGCATAAGTTTTTTCTGCCCAAAAATCAACCTCAGAATTCTTTCCATATTGTAAACACAATTTCTACAAGTTTTATCTAAAGAACAACTGAACATGTGTCAAATATTAATGTTAGGGTCAACATCCTCAGATGATTTCTGATAGGAAAGAAAGCCAATGCCTGTACATGGAAGTAATTGTTTAAGTTTTACCACACTTGAAGGAAAAAGGAAGAAACATGAAATATTTTGTAGTATGAAAAACATTTCATTACTAAAAACACTAAAAATTGCCTTGTGGAAGAACTGAAAAGCAGGCGCTTCAATGATAACTTCCTCTCTTGGAGTTGCTTTCCTTGTGTAAGCTTTGCTCACTCTACTTTTTTTCTTTGTTTTGTATTACCCTGTGTATGTCAGTGATTCAAGTATTAAAGCACATACAAAATGACTCATTCTGTCCTCATGTTGTCAGATAAACACTGAGTTTTTCAGTTAATGGCAGACTTAGAAACAGATGAGCTGTTTAAATAAACACTGGATCCTTAAAGGGTTTTCATATGATATAGGTAATGGCTCCGGTAATGAAGCTGGAGTCTGTAGGACACGTCAGAAAACTGAAATGCAGATTTAGACGATCAAATTGTATGATTGTGATGCTGATTAGCCATCATATGCAGCTCACATCTACCTGTAATCGAAACAATGCCAAATCGCATCCTTTTTTAAATGACATCTTTTACAGAGTGTGCTGCCTAAACATTAGCAACTTCCCAGGTCTGAAAATCACCACCGGCAATGAATGAACACACTTTTGATTTCTGTTATAAAACAGCCGTGACTGCGCAATTATCACTCAGGATGTGTCTCACAGATTCTGGTGATTTCTACGGTGTTGGTCACACATTTCCTTCTGTTATGGATTTATTTGCTGCATTAACAGCAGAAGAACCGGCAACTGGATGTCATTTATCAGTGTTTTTTCCGAATTGAAAATGCTTTTGTAATGGAATTGATTATTTGGGTTTAAACCATCTTTGTCTGTCAGTGTTTTCATTCTTCCGATTATCATATGTGCTTCATATTATATTGATCCTCTGAAACACATAGTATGTATATATCTCTATCACTTGTTTAGAGGAGTGCTGCACAATTTATGGGACAAACAGGATTACGAAACCTGGGCTGTTAGAAAAGCCTTGGTTCTGGTTTGTTGTCAAGAACGCAGCACAAAAAAGTGACACTTTTGTTTTAATTCTCTGGAGGACTCAGACAAAATGCCTTTTCAAGGGGAACAAATTTGCAGGAAGCACTGCAGAAACGGAAGAAAATGTTTTGTTTTTGAGGTATTAATAACTGTTTACATTGAAGACAGACTGCTCAGCAAATGTGCTTGTTAAAAGTTGAGCCCTACTATCTCTATGTGTTTGATAGATTGATGTTCAGCATCTTCCAGTATCATTTCAAAATGTGTGTAATAAGCATTTTTTAGATCTACTTTTATTGCAGAAGTATATTCTCACTTTGAAGTTCTTTTCATCCATCTTTCTTTAAAATATGTAATAAAAATGCTTTTTTCAAAATCAAAATACTGGGTACCACAATTAATAGAACTTCTGTGGTAAATACTTTGTGTAAATGCCTTTTGCTTGTAGGACAGTGCTTACTCTTAGCCAATAACATTTCACATATCGTTGAGCTCTTCAGTAGCTCTTATGTTAAACATGTCTCCCGATTTTAAAGGACTTAAAATAAGTTAGTTTAGTTTTTAAATCCTCTAAAGTATTTCTGTAATATGGCTTGATCTTGTCATTTGGCAAAAACTGAAACTTTTTTAGAAATGGTATATGGTTTGAAAGAGTTAAAGATGTCATACACACTGAAAAGGTTTCCACGGCCTTTGAAGTGAAATGGGTCGAGGGTTTTCACTGGGGTATTTTAGCGTGGGCCACTGTGCCTCAATTTGCCTCGGCTATGCTGAAATTCTGGCCACTACGTTCATTTTATACAAGCGTATCAGCCCTTTAAATGATATCGGGGATCCCTACATTAGGGCTCTGTCCAGAAACATTTCAGCCATAGTACTGTTTAGGACAAAAGATGTCAAAATTGAACTGAAATTAGGCCTATACACTGGCTTTTAATCAGCATAACTACCACAGAAACTATTTTTTTTTTCTCCATACATTTACCTCCTTATTTGCACATATTCGTGAGAAAAGCAACATGGAAACATAAACCATAAAAAGCCTTTAGACTCTGTCATTGCCCCACCCCTAATGTTTACAGGCAGGTGAAGACGTGGACTACTGTAACTCCCCGCAAGCAGACAGAACCAGCTTTGAAAGCAGGGCAGAGGGGACCAGATTCAGAAGGATGGTCAGAGTATTTTTAATTTTTCTATCCAATAAAATGTAGCAGTGTTGCGCTGGTACGTAGCCTTACTGTGGCTGCATATGGATCAATGCAGCATCTCTGGGTCAGTCTGGTAGTTTGCTTTTTAAGGGGAGATATGAACACTCATTCAGTCAGGAGAAAAGATTGAAAGAAAAAGGAGTGGGCCATTAGCAAAGAGACAAAAAAAGAAAGTCATTAAAGGTGCAGCATATAATACACCCCTCTCTGCTAAAAACTCCTAGTGAGAACCCTGAGGCCCACAGCATCACAGATCAATAAATATTTTTTTAATATTCACCCTATGTTATGAAACAGAGCCACCAGGATAGTTTCCAATATTTTAGTCATTTTGAACAGAAAAGGCCCCCTACAGTAGAATACCTACCAAATCGCCAAGCAGCAAGTAGACAGATGTGTAAAAGTTGATAAGGAGATTCATTGATCCTAAGATGGCCTCTTTTTTGTTCTCAACAGCCACATTTCCATTAACCATCAAATTGCAAAAATTGTGATTACGAAAATAAATTTGATAAATGAAAACACTGCAATTCAAAAAGAAAAGCTAACATTTTTCAGTAAAAGGTTTTTACTCTTCGATGGGGTGGTTTTCCGGTCTAATCAAAATTCATGTATTTTGCAAAACTGCAATAAAAACTTTTTTTTCGGGTCACACTAGTCATGTGATCTGCAACTGCACAATTCAGCAAAAGAAGAAGAAGACTGGATTTAGTTGGAAGATGATGGCGCCACATATTTGGATTCATTAGAGACTGAGTATTTTCTAAATTAAGTTTGGGACAATGAGCCAGATGAGCACTAGAGCCATGGCTGAAATATGGAAATATATCACAGGTTTACATCCTGTACTGCCATCTTGTTTTTTAGGCGTTATCACATGAGAAAACAGATTTATAAGTAATTTTAATTGTATTTCTTATTTAATGGAAATATCACAATAGCAAAAATGTGCATTTTTGAAATTAGCAGAATAGTTTTGTGCACATTAATAATGTAAATGCAGCTACGGAGGTTTTAAGGCTTCTTTTACTTTTCTTCTGTTGTGGTAAATTAAACCTCATCCTTCAGTTACACAATTGTAATTCATATCATTAAGTTATTGATTTTACTTTAAGTGTATTTTATACAGTAGAAATTGCAAACGTGCTTTTTTTTTAGCAATGTCAAAGCTTTTAAGATTGCCACACATCTATCTTACTTTAATTGAATGTTTTCTAGTCTTTGTCATTTTAGTTGCAAAGCAAAAAAGGGCTTTTTTCACATGAAATGTTTATCTCAGGGAACCAGAATTCAAAGTTGGTTGTTTTTTTTTTTATTTGATTTGTCCACATAAGAATCACAAATTAATAACAAAAGTACTTCAGTTATAATTGAATAACTTGAAATGTTTATAAAAGTACTTAATGCCATGTAAAAAGAGTGGGACTGTACCTCTGCAATAAAATTATTTTAATCGTTTACTCATAGCAAACTATTGTGAAAGGTTCTGTAAAATCAACACATCTATGAAACATTATTTTGCTTATTAATCTGGGTTGTACCATCTGATGGTCTGAGCCTAATGATGTTAACTAACGGCTACGTTTGTGATATTTTGCGTTGGTGGGCCGTTTCCAACCCTTTATTTCTGTTTCCAACCCTCTGAACCATCTGCTTCACGTGTATAGGAAAGTAGGATGTAAATGAAAAAAACTGATTTCGATGAACTGATAGTTAATGTGCTCCAGCCAACTGTGCAAGGAGGATTTTTCTTTTCTAGTTCTTTTTACCTCTAAACATCTACAGAAAACCAAAACAGCATGGCCTTCAACTTATACAAAAAAGCACATTTTTCAAGCTACATTTCATTATCTTTTAGAAAAACCACATTCACATAAAAAAAAAAAAATCGGCCCTTTAAGCTTTATAGGCTTTACTGCAGACTTTGACAAAACTGATTCACTTTTCTCTGCACAGCAAAACTATCCTTGATTTGAGAGGGCATGCCTCATAAATTGTTTCAGATTAGATGATAGGTCTAGAAAACAAGACCGAGAAGCTATAGAGCACAGTGTACCAGGGAAATAAAATGATCGCCTTATGCCTATGAGTTTACCAGCACAGCATGAGGCTACCTTCAACACAAATGGCTGCTGTCTCATTTAAAACAGCTGATCTTGATGTATTTGGTTTCTCTAAAAAGCAAACACAAAAGCACTGTAGGTTGGTTGGCTCAAAGGTTTCTAGACATCCTTTGTCTTTTTACAATCCTCGGAGCCAAAGGTGTAGCACACACCAAGACCTCATGTAACATAGAAAGTGTCTGTAAGATATTCATATATTTTCTGCCGTTTTACCTGTTTTTAAACTCTCAGTCACTAAGCATGACAACATGATCATAATTAACACATTTCATCAAACAAAAAGAAGTCTCTTTGCACTAAACGACATTCAAAGTAAAACATGGCACAAGACGACTTTTTCCTTGTGTTTTCATAAGTTGTTTTTTTTTCATCTAGGAAATATCAAATTTTCTCAAACATATCTTTTGTACAATGAAATGGCAAAAAAGTTCAACTTTTGATTTGTTTTTAAAAACAAAGGGTTGTATTTATATATCTATATATATATTTAATCATATATCCTCTTCTCTCTTTTGATTTAGCTTTTGTTGTGCAAATTCAGCAGTAACACAAGTGGCACAGCACTGGGGAGAGAAGGTCAGTGGGGAGAGAAAAGAACTAGATGTAATATCAAACTGAATGTTGAGTTATGGAGTTTGAGTTCTCCGAACTCGAGGCGTTTTCACTAAAATAAACCTGGAGAATCCAAACCAGGAACAGGAGTTTCTCGGGTCAGTCCTTCCTGATGTTCTGCTGAAACGTCTCTGAGTGGCAAAGTAAATCTCTGCCAGGTCTTTTTGCTGCAGTTTTGCAAAAGTCCCTGATGTTATATATCCCCCATGGAGGACAGCAACAGAAAGGGAGACTGATGAAATCTCCTGGATTTTCAATAATTCGCAGTTTGAACCATTGCCTTGGTGGCTCGGACCTTTTCCTGCAGAGTTTCAGCTCCAGCAAAACAAGTTTTTTTTCTCCTCACCTGTTTTAGTTTAGATCCATATGAGCTGAGGCTGGAGGTTGCGCTTGATTTGGCTGATAGTAAGAATTGTGGCTCAGACAAGAAGGAGGAAGAAAAAGAATTTTAAAAAATCCAAAAAACACAACATGGTGGATAAACATTCTGATAGATCCCAATCTCTGCTGTCCCTCCAGTGCGCCTCTCCTGCTTGGTGCTCGTGTCTTTGCAGCCTTTTTCACTGCTGTAGGTCGTTGTCTGCGAGAGCGGTGACAACAGATTTCAAACGTCAAGAATCAAAATTTCACGGGATGTCGGAAGTGGTGAGGGAAGGCGTTTGGGTTAGCCAGTTCTGCACTAGCTGAGGTGTCTGATTGGCCGGTCCTCAGCTTGCCAGGGCCATTGTGTCGATGACCTGCTCTAACTTGCCACGAAGCCGCTGCCTGCGAGACTGGTCATCCTTCTGTAGCGCAGACAAGATCTGTTGGCAGAGAAGGAACAGCATTACTTTCCTGCCTCACAAGAAAATCCTTTTTCTTTTAAAATAAAACTCACAACAAGGAGACATTTTCAATGCATGAATCAAGTTTGCTCTATTACTGTGAAGCTCTGATGTTTAATTCCATTTACAGGTTTGCAGTTACAATTACACAGTTGCTGACAGCGTGGGCAGGGTCGACAGGGGCCAGGCTGAGGACCGGTGAAACGTATGTAATTGCGTATTAATTGCCAGCGAGAGTATGTGTACAACAGAAAGCATGCATGTTATTTCATCCAACTAGGCTGTTTTTTGGAAGGAAGAGGAGGAGCTGCTGTAAATGGCTCTGTTTTTCTAATCATGTTTAGAAGAGCATTAGCGAGTATATGCAAGCATTTTTTAGCACATCTTTGAATGTGTGTGTGTGTCTGTGTGTGGCTTTAAGGTCAGGGCATGTGTTGGGGCCGACGGCACGGTGCAGCTGCCTACATCTGGATAATAGGCTGTAATGATGGGGAGCAGTGGGTTTGAATGGAGCCAGCTGCAACCAGGCAGTGTAACTACTGTAATACTGCTGGTTTAAAGGAGAGAAAGGAGGAAACATTTTGATCAACATATACGTGCTGGTTACAGTGGGATTTTTCCTGGAATTCAGCACTAAAACATGTTAAAACAAACGTTTACAAATAAAGATATGCAAACCTACTGTAGGACTTTGTTTATATTTTGAAGACTACACTCATTTTTTGTAAAACAGAAAAAAAACAGGACATAATAATGGAGCGGAAAGAGATTGATACATATCTTTCTCTGAAGAATGAGCTGTTGTTAACTATCCAGTCCTCATGAGCCTCATACACCTAAAGGTAAAAACCCTTTCACCTCTTTTATTGAAAAAAATAGCTTCATTAGTCCAGTTGGATGAACAGTCTGTGAAAAATTTCTCTAAGAGGACATTTTGTATTCCTCTGACCAGAGAACTTTCTCTATAACACAAGAAACCCAGGGTTTCAATATTCCTGCTACCATGTCCAGAGAACAACCTAAAACAACCCTACAACCGACCATCAGCCCACTTTCATTCGTAAACAGAACCATTTCTTTTCCGATTAGCGATTCAAGGGTACAAGAATACCCCTCCCCCTAACGAGCATTTTAGGGGGAGGTGTATGCTTGTACCGTTTATTCAACATCAAGATCACATCATGTGGTTGATGAAAGAAGCATTGAAAAGTTAATTATAAAACAGAATGCCTCCTGGGAAAAGCTTTAATTAATGCATGACGTGTCCATGAAGTCAGCGACGGCTGACCTCATGCCACTTTGTTTGGCGTCCGCACAGACAGATTTTCCACACCGCACACCAAAAAAATTTGTTACTAGGCTACACATGAAAAAACATGGTGGATGACCGACAGCTCCTACTGATGAGGGTTTGCAAATTCAAATATTGAATATCATCTTGTGATTTAGCCCATAAATATCACCACAATCAACAGATTGTAAAACAATCTCAGGAAGAAGTTAGAATATTAGCTGGAGGATGAAAATCCGCATAGAGAATAAAAGTGGTTGAATCCACGCCTCTAAGGGTGGCAAACATTACTGAGCCTTAATTCTAACTGTAAATTATACTTTTAGAAATCCTTTTTGCTCTGTAACCCTAACCCTTGAGCAAAACTTCCACTGACCTTTAAGTTTAGGTTTTTATTTTAATTGTGTTTTTATTTATTTTTAAAAAATATCTTTTTTTAATAGTGTTTAAAGGACAGTCTTGTAGGCTTAGGTAGGCGGCTATGTCTGGTAGGTTTGTAGATGTGCCATAAAGGTTTTAGATGATGAACAATGCAGTGCTCGGTTTAAGGTAACATAAACCTACAATATTCATCTCATGATGCCATTTGCTTTCTAATATTCTCTAACAAACCTCTAAGGCCTTCACCAATCAGATGGATTTTTAATTAGGTTAAATCACATACACCTGGAGTCTATTAATCATCAGGCAAAGTGTAAAGACAGTTGATTGCAATGGATTTTTTTATGAGTAAACAAGATAAGAGGGGAATCACAGCTTTATTGTTCAAGAAAATATTTTTTTTTCTTAAAACAAAATTAGAAACTACATCTGTCAAATGAGATACAGTAAAATGACTGGTTGTAATGTCATTACATCACAACAATTTATATGAAGACTTCTGCACAGCCGCATATAGACAATTGTAAATAGTTATACGCGAGCATGAATTTGTTTATTTTTTCAGAAAGCTTGAAAATATCATATTTTTATCATATTAAGTGCAGATAGAGCGCCTGCTCTTCATTTTTTACAATGTGCAATAACAGGGCTTGTTTTGGGTGATCTGCAAAGATTAGTGTGCAAATACGAATATGGGCAAAACAATTTGGTTCTAAACATTAAAATAATGTTAATTATAAAAGCATGTTTTGCAGGCAGTGTGAGAGTAGCCATAAAAGAAAGATGAGGTTCAAAGCTTTGAAGGTTAACATAATAATGAGAGCTATTAAAATTTATTATAATGATTATGCTAAATAATCCCACTCTGATTGAAAAACGTAAAATACATAACGGTGTTCCTTGCACCAATCCTCCTTTGTGGCAATTTTTGAGTGTCAGCTTGCACCTAACTTTAAGAAGTACTAAAAAAAAGGGCTAAAACTGCTTCCACAGTTGAGTTCCTGATTTGACAAATTGCTTTCCATGTGGTAAATGTTTACATTTGCATATCCTGCATGCATGAGTTCAGTCATTAAAATATAATGTCCATACTGATGAAGGCAAACACACAAATAAAAGGTTTGCACAGGCTGTCTGCTGGATTGCAAATGCAAATCACCTTATTTGAAGATCTGCTTGTAAAAACATGTTTGCACCTATTTTAAGACATACAAACCTATTGCAGATCAGGCCCAGAATTTCCTTTTCTTTTGACCTGATCATTAAAATGTCCACACAGTTAGAATAGAGAAGAGTCCTTTCATTAAGACAAAAGTTTTAAAGAAATTCACTATTCAAATTTGTTTTTTGTTGTTGTTTTTTGCAGAGCATAGAATTAATAATGTAATAATTAATGGATTAAAAACATATTGCAGAGACTGTTAACAGCAGCTTGTTGAAATTAATTTGGAAATTAAGAATAAAGTCAAATAAAATAATAAATAACAGCTCATCAGATCAATATATGATGGTCATTAATAAAAAAAAAAATATTTCATAGACAGATTTCAGGCTCAATTTGCAGTTAGACTCTCGAAAACAAGGAAGTCATTATTTATGATATTATATTGGCAGAATCTGCTATGGTAATTAATGATTTAAAACATATCTTTTCTCTTAAGACACATCTGTCATGTTTACAGTAATTAGCTACTGATATGGCTTCTGTAATAAACCATCTACTTTTAATTCTTTCCTTCCATTTTGGATCATTATGGTTAAACAGCACATAATGGTCAAGATTCTAGCATATACAAAAAAAGACACATACATAGAAAACAATACCAAGCTTTAATTTGGCTAAAAATCTTGATTTTCAGTCCACTGGTAGCAGCTGTTATTTTCTACATAAGAGTCTGAACAAAGAGCAAAAATCATAAATTCTGTAAAGCTTCATTAAGTTCGTAATGTGTTGAGCTCACGCCTTAATGTGCATCCTAATGGTGCTAATACCTTCCAGCCTGCACCAATGCAGATTGCTTATCAGTGTAATTGAATTAAAATGACCTCATGATGTTACTCAAGACAAGTAAAGACATAGCCCATCCATCCACAGGGTAATTACAGCATTCTCCTCTTTCTGTCCAACTCTGCTTCATATTCAGAGGGCGCTCACCTCATCTTTGTATTTGATGATGTAGGTGTAGATCTCATGCAGAGCAGACATACTGTTGAACTGGTCGAGGTGCAGGCGGGACTGCTCTGCTAAGTAGGCACTCATGTCCTGATCGCTGATTGCTGGCATGCGGGAAATATCCGAGTAATATCTAGAGGAGAGGTCAAGCAGAGTTATATTTGCCATCATTCAGAGCTCATTTTCACTGACTTTATGTCTGTAGTCACTTTTCAGAAGGAAATAGAAAGAGAAAACCTATGCAATGATCTCTAAAGGCCAAGTTAACCACAGAACTTAAAACATTAAATAAATGCTTGTATTTTACTTAATATGAAAAAGATTGGTGAGAAAAAATCATAGTATGAGAGCTGCATGAAGTAATATTCACTGAAAGGGGATACATGCATTTCAAATATGTGCAAATTTCTCCTGAAGGTGCAGCATTTTCCATGCTGCTTCAGGTAACTAGTAAGAGCCTCTTATCAAAAGGACAAAGAAAGACATTGTTTTACTGTGTAATGATGTTATATTGTGAAATCCTTATAAGAAACTTTCTGTAAACATGCTTTTCGTTTCATTATATTTATTCACCAATGAAAATAAAAGCAGAAAAAGCACAATCCCCTTTTTTTCCTAAACAGATTCATCAGTCTTTGTATAAGCAGACCAAAGAATATTAAAATTTCTTTTGTTGGTTTATAATTTCTGATCATCTAACAAACTTTGAAATACACAGTAAGAAGGACAAGAAAAACAACACTTTTGTTTAAAAACATAATGAACCATAATTCATCTTCTCTGAAGTAATCTCTGTGATTAAAATCATTGACGGACGACATAAAGCATCACACGTATATCTGTTAGCATATATTCAATGTATAAAACTTTTTTCCTTTAAGCATAAAACTGATGTTAACTTAGATTTGTATCCTTTTGTAAACTGGAATAAATAAAAACAGTCAACAAATAGAAGTGTATTTTTGAAACACACTTTTTTTCTCCTTATGATTTAAATCAGGATCAGAGTAAACTAAAATGTCATTTTTTTTTTTTTCAAAACTACATAATGTTGCTTTGTGGTGGTTCCATAAGCTAAATCTCAATGGGAATCCACAATTTATGATTCACAGGAAAATGTTCAAGATAATTAATGGGGAGGGCTTAGCTTCTTGTTCAAACATAAAAATTCACGTTTAGATGATACAGAATACATTCTTACTTCTAATATCATTCAGGAATAATTTGATTCATGAAGCTTTGCTTAAGTTCTTACAGCTGAGGTATTTACAAAACTTCTGCCACCATCAGCAGCCGCTCTGTGGCAGCCTGTTCAACATGTCTGAGATAAAGATAGAGAGGAGTTTTATGTAATAAACAGCAACATTTTTCACCAGTGCTTATTTTTACAACCTGGACATTCAAGTCTGAAAATTTCAAAAAAAAAAAGTCTAAATGTCGACATGCAGAGCATCAGCAAAGTTCCCCTTCACAAAAAATACAACTCAGCTACTCAGACAAAACTGGATTCAGACAAAGTCAATTCAGACATCCTGTATTAGGATGAGTAAACCCCAGAAGTAGAAGGATTTAATTTTTTTTCTATACTTGATGCTTGCAGGGCTAAACTCAAGCAGGTCTGCTTTTACTGATACCTCCAGCTCTCTGAAAACACTGTAATCTATATTAATAAGCCAGGAATGAGGCAGCAGTAATTACAGCACATAATTCCTTGGCCTAATTTAATTCAACTATGTATTTATGCTTTAAACGCCTGTAGCAGCTAAAGTTCAACCTATAATGTTGTTCTAATCTTACAGCTGGCTAATAGCATAATTAACTTTGATCTTGTAGCTCAGCCTTATTTTCCCAGCCTCCAGCCGCTCAACAGGAATATAGTTTCCATTTTAACATCAGGACTGTGGATTTGTTTTTCACCTCTGGTCAGATTGACTCTATCTGAGGCTCATCTTCTTAGGTTCACCTTGGACTTACCTCTCTACCCAGCTCTTGTAGTTGGGAATGTCTTTAGCGTAGAGAAGCTTATTTGAAGGCGAATCTTTTCCCAGTTTGTGCTCAGACGTCGAACATGAGTCCATGAAGGTCTGAGCCACAACGGAGAGGCAGGCATCTGTGATGCTGTTTTTATGGATGTCAAAGACGAACTGGGGGTTCTTGATCACGTTTACCCAGAACCGCAGAGGAAGACTAGAGGGAGCAGAACAGCACAAATACTTCAGAATAACATCTCAGTTCCTCTATGTAATACATACAGCTGAATACACAGCTTCTCCTCAGCCTAACTCATACGATTTATGCTGGATTTAGGTTTAGGGCTTATGCAAGCACTGAGAGATGGTGATACTGATTAATCATTTCTGGGTTGATGAGGGGATTCAGCATGTTTTGGATAGTTAGTCTAATGAAAGAGGCAGTGTTGACCATTTTTTCTTTGGGGTTTAGAAGAAAAAACGACCCACAGCATCACAGGTGTTGAACAGATTAAGCAGGTCTGGTTACTTAGCCCTTGAACAATAAACATGGATTATAGACTGAAAACCGAACATTACTTTAAAATTTGCTTTTTAATTCCTTAGCCATCTATTGATTAGTAAGTCACAATTTTACTCTTCTCCTTGTTTGGAATGGTATCTCAGCACCTAAAACCTAAAAAGTAACTCGTCTTTTTTTCAGCTTTTATGACTAGAAACTCCTTTGAAGTTAAAGTGAATAATATTCTCACTCCCCCCCAAAAAGGTGAAGCTGTTTGTGGCCAAAGGTAATGATGTGATGTTTAAACCAACTATGCTTAACTTTTCAAAATATTTATTCTTTATTCACCATTAAGCACACCTGGAGCGGACCAAAGCCCACATTCAATGTTCCAGCAGTTTAGAGAAATTTCAGCACTGTTTCCAAAGAATCCTATTGTAGATCTGGTTTGGTTTTTTAATGTCTAACTTTATATGAGCTGCAGTTAATGTCTATGGAAATCTATTCTATATTCTTAGATATCATCCAACTTAGATGGGAATTTTCCACTGCTGCTCCTTTTGTTTTCAGTACTACCAGGGAGAAAACCAACGCCTCTGTTTCCTACCAGTTGCTCTTCCAGGTGTGTCGTACGTCATAGTCTGTGATGGAGTGTTTGTCTGCTTGCTCGTCCAGGAAGTCAAACATGTACTTGATGGCCAGAGGCAGCGCACTTCCTCTGTGAGCTGTGCTGAAGATAGTCTCAAATAAGTCGTCCACAAACTTCTGTAATGTACCCTAAAAAGAAAAAGGAGCAGAGGAAGCTTATTAAAGAGAAATATACAGTATATTTTACCCGTAGTTTAGTTCAAATATAAAAGTTATGTTTTTCATGCATTGAAACTCTTGCAGAATAAAATCTTGAAGGGTGTTCAGTCCCTTAAATCTTTTTGGAGAATCAGAATGCTGTCCATTGATCCATCTAACAGGCTTCTCGTTGGGTCTACATTTACTTTGAATCAGCCAGGGAAACTATTTCAAAGCTGTGGAAAACCTAACCTCTCTTCTTTATGGCACTTTGTACAGGTATTTGTACATATGTGTACATTTAAATTGACAAATAGCATTGTTTCCTTATTTATTAATACCCAAATTCTCCCCTCACTAGGCTAGCAAGAAGATGCCACATTAGTAATAAAAATGTGACATAATCTTAGTGAACTGTGGTTTACAAAAGTGGACTTAAAATATGTTTGATGATCAATATCATGTTTTTTCTTCAGTGCCATTTGAGTTAATTTGCAATTGAAACATTAAACACTCAGTAAGTGTGTTTCATACACAGATAAGTGACCTAAAAGGCTGAGAGGTTTGTGCTATTAACATTTTAAATGACAAGCTAAAGAGCATAAGTCGGGTGCTCATGTCTGACAAGCTTTGTGACATTTTAAAACAGGTGGCGTCGCCTTGTTAAGACAATCTTTCTGACCTTTGTTTTATTGAAAAAAAGATCTTTTTTTCACATTTCTGTTATTTATTATTTTTCATTTTTCTGCAGTTTTAATTTTAAAACGACTCAACCAGAAAAACGATTTGGTTTCAAATGAAGAGCTGATGTTACTAAATACTTTTACAACTGAGCTCTGAAGAAAGTATTTTAGTAACATCAGTACGTGGAAAAGGTAACATATTTTTTATTAGATTCCCTGGTCAGCAAAGTACGGTGTAGCTAAAACACACACACAAAAAAAACAACTAGTTATGTCTCCTGAAGAAAATAAAATAATTTGAATCTGAGCAAATGAATATACAAGATGTCAGCTGACCTCGGAAAGAAAGTCATGTTGAGGGGAAAGGGACAGAATTTGTGTCTCAGCTTAATTTAGCACTCTGTTTGTTTTGTTTTCATAAAGCAGGACCAGATCTTCCATTCTTCAGCAAATTTTTCATCTCCAGACACCCTCAGTATCAACCTCCCTGCAGTCCCTTCACCCCAAGCCTATTTTCTATTAATCTGTTTTCTCTTATTGGTGGTGAAAATTGAAAGGCTGGTTCACTTATATCTGCTGTCCATTGCCCTATTTACCTCCGCAGTTTTAAAATCAAATAAGAGCTGAAGCTCTGGTAGACAATGAAGGATAGATGGACAGACAGACATAGTCCTAGATTTATAGCTGAAAGCCACATTAAATGTTCTATCCTATATTCTTTAAAAGTGTAGAAAAGTACATTATTAAACTATAAAACGGGCTTAAATCAAAGGCTTAGGATTTAACATTTAAGAATTTAAAGAAATGAACATTTCCTACATCTGTAAATTAATATAGAAACATCTTTTGCCTTGGCAACATTAGCCAGAATATAAATATCTGACTTTTCATGAACAATGTTAAAAAAAGTTAAGTAATTTTACTTAGCGATTATGTTTAATGGTTTTACAGTATGGAGAGCAGCTCTTCTTGCTGTGATTCACTAGATGTGACATTTTTCATAGGATCAGAGTTGACTACTTAGCTGTTGGTTAGAAAACAGGGAGGCAGCCTGTATCTCTAGCACATAGATGTTTTTTAGTGTACATCAGCTGGTAGCATCAATTTCATGAAGTTTGGATTTAATTAAACATATGCAGATGTTCTGTGAAGGTTTTAAGATTTGACACATCATCATTCTAAGATAATTAAACATCACAAGAGATCTAGCAGCAAATCTGATTATTTGAAATTATTTAACCACTGGCTTTTTTCATTAGAAAGGGGGGGGCACCAGATAAAAATATAGGACTTATTCGTTTTTGGCTAAACAAGATTTCTGTTGCTTTTTACAAGTGGAGTCCTCAGATGATTGGTTTCCTCTGGATTGCATTCTATCCATTACCTGAACTTACCTGATTTGTCAGCACTTTTATTTGGCTTAAGAAAATCAAAATAAGAAACCTGGCGATAGATTAATAGAACTGTCATCACAAGAAAATGATCTCAACATATATTTTTTGTGACATAATGGGATGATTTAAAGCAAAGTGTCAAACATCTTTCTCAACTGACAACATTATCATAAAAAACAAGCTTGGTGTTGCATTATTGTTAGAAGAAACAGTTAAACTGTAGACAAAACAAAATGAAGCTTTCACTATTTCAACATGAAGTCTGTGATCTCAGCTCAAAGTGATGAGAAAGTTCATGCAATCATAAGGTACTTTTAATTTATGATAACATGAGATCTTGTAATTTTAAGGTAATAAAATGGGGAATTGCAAAGGATAAAAAGAAGCTTAAAGTGTTTTATATGAACAAAAACTAGGAAATGTTTATCACAAAAGAGTTAACTCAGTAAGTTGGAATCTTCTGAAAATTAGAAAAATAAATATGCTTTTAGAGAAGTTTGTGGAAATAAATAGCAGGTGAATTAATGCATTTTTATATTTTTTTTAATCTTATTGGTATCTACCTGGTTAACTAGGGTTACCAAGTTCTATGTTGCTTTCACTGACTTCCTGTAGCTTACAGAATACAGTTCAGGATATTTCTAGTTAGTGTTAAATTCAGTGAACAGACTTCTTGTCACTGTTTTAACTGCTCAGACCAACCAGGTCTTCTAAGATTAATCTACTCTGCATCCCCAGAACCAGAACTAAGAGGAAGCAGCATTCAGCTCTTATCCTCCACTAATCTAGTATAAAGTCCCAGAAACCGAAACCCCGAGTTGCTTTAAGTTGACATTTAAAACCTGAGTGGCCTTTGAATTTGTTATTTAAACATTATTAAGGTCTAACATTATTTAGTCCAACTTTTCTACCTGCATCTGTTCAGATTGCTTTTCCCTCTTAGTTCATAAATCATTTTATCACTTTAGTTATTTATTTCAATTAATCATTTTATTAGCTTCA
Organism: Jordanella pulchra; assembly: GCA_034780135.1. Taxonomy (NCBI): domain Eukaryota; kingdom Metazoa; phylum Chordata; class Actinopteri; order Cyprinodontiformes; family Cyprinodontidae; genus Jordanella; species Jordanella pulchra. Next base: position 316,918 of record JAUZNJ010000040.1, read on the forward strand.
AAAGTCAGCTAGATTGCTTTGATCATTCTGTGCCACTGCAATCTATTTTTTCTGTTTTCTTATCTTTTGTTGGTATGCATCAGAGTGAAATGTCTTGTTGCTGAAACGTTACTCCTAAATAAATGTGCCTTGTCTTGTTACATACATACTAACATATAGTTACTACATAAAGAGTGAATTTTTAAATAATAAATATTTGTTGTTTTATTATCTTGTAGTAATTATTCAATAAAAAAAGTCCTCCAATATAATATATATTAAATGTGTCTGATGGATGCACTTCTGAAACCAAAGACCCTGATCAAACAAACTAAGACACTTTATTGTGAGATGGATCACTGCATTAAAATTGGTCATAAAAAGCTAAAAGAAAGTTCACTATTTGGAGTTTAACTCCCCTCAATGTTCTCAGGCTTTGAATGAGCTCCTTGCTTCTTATTCACTCCTCTTACTTTTGTGGCCAACAGCCTGGTGAGGTAGATCTCAGAGACCATCTTGCTTCCTCGGTCTCCCTCCCTCTGGTCTGAGTGGTCGTGGTTCTTCACTAGATGCCAGAGTTTGGTCCCACTCTCCAGGTCCGGTGTGATCATTGGGGTTCTGGATCGTAGGCTGTCCGGACTACTGGCTGTCCTCAGCATGCTCTCTGAACAGAGAATCATAGGATAAAAACATAGATGAGGAATATGCTAGTTGTTCTTTTAAACAATGTTATACTATAAAAAAGATTTTAAAATATGTTGCTAGTTTACACAGAAGCTATATTCCTTCAAGATTTCTCTCCTTTTTTCCTCTACCATCTGGTTCTGTTTTATTATTTACAGGGTGGGTGTCAAAGATGATTAGAGTGAAGCAGCAAGCTATCTGCAATAGCTTCTTTTAGGATAGAAAAGGGGGGGTGTTGCAGAGGTGAGGTGAACAGAGGAACATGATTATCTGCTCAGTAGTTGCTGCTCCTGGGGCAGAAAGCAGGAATTGTGCTGCAATCATTTTTTGTTGTTTGAGAAAGAAGAGTGCGTGAGAAGAAGAGGAGAAATGTGGAGGAGCTGACTGGGAGAAGTGGGTGGGTGGCTAAATGGACAGAGAAACTGAAAGGTCAGGATAAAGGGGGGTGAAAGGGAGAGTAATAGAACAACATGAGATAGAAAAAGGAAAGAGGCTGACTGGGGTGGAGTACCTGCTTCAGTCAGCAGGATTTGACTTCAGAATCATCATGACTCTGGGTGACCAATTTCTTTCCCTCTCATGTACAGTTCCTTCCACACCCACACCTAGACTGTTGTAGTCAACTCTCCCAAAAAGTTAAAATAACTATCATTTTTACTATAATGTATTAAAAGATTAAAAAGGCTATTGAGAAAACTTTAGACCAGTGAGAAAATAATAGTAAAGTGCTTCAATACTTTCACCCATTGGTTTAGTTCATGTTGCAGAAGTTTTAGTGTCATGATGCATTCGCACCGAACACAAAACCATCTTAAAAAGAAAAAAAAAATAGCACATTTGGGTGCTTTTCTATGCCTGACTTTTTGCCAGAAATTGGCCTAGCAAGTGACAGCATTAGCCTGGTGGGTGAAAGACACCACTACATCATCAATTCTGCTGGTTTTTGGTTTCACCTCCCAGTCCATCGAATTAAGGAGCTGGATCTTAAGGTGAGGTTAGATGGAATTCTGGAGTTTAGACAGGAGCAGCAGGGAAATCAGAGAGAGCCATTAGAGTGGGGGAGAGGTGGCGGCAGTTGGTTGGTCTTTCTGATGGAGCTAAGAAAGGATTGAATGCTGAGGAATGTAACAGTCCTGCTGGGGACTAAATTAAAACCTCTTTTTTTAAGCTCAGATGTTTCAACTCCTGTGAATTGTGCATCTTTACGTGGGGGAGCGCTCTATTTCGGTTGTAGTTAGTAGAAACGTACCACTCCCTTTGTTAGAAGCGCGTTCTTTGCCAAGTTTCACAGCACTCATGAGACGTTCTTGAGATAACATGTAAATAATTTGCTACTTAAATCACATTACACACACCTTACGTCAATAGATGCCATGCAGATGACGTCACAGAAGTTCGAATCTATATTAAGTACCTGCTCTGGTTCCTTGGGTGTCAAAGATGCCGTCCGCATATTATGCTGTCTATTGTGACAATTAAAAACCCAAACATTTATATTTAAAGGCTTACCAAAAGAGAATAAACGTCGTCAGAGATGGATGTCAGTAGGTACATTGGCTGCAAGTAGTCGTCTGTGCAGTGTATAGTTCATTTCAGGTGAGTTTCAAAACAAGTGAGGAGAGCTAGCTTAGCTAGCTTCTGTCTACTGTATTTATTATGTTGTACAATTTTTTTCCTCTAGAAAATTAAGTGATTAGATTACACCGATTGCACACCTTATGAAAAAAGTGCATTTGATATTAAGATCTGAAGATTTTGCTACAAACATTATAGCTGTGTTTAGCTGTTTGCATAAAGTAAGCATTAAGATCAGTAGAACGTCGCTTTTCTTTTTTTGTGTGTTTTTGTTTTTCTTTTGGTTTTTTTGGGTCAATAACCCAGCCAGCTGTGAAATGCCCATAAGCATCTGTATGTTTAAAAGCTTTCAGACTTTCCACAGTATATCTAAGGGTTGTGTAAAAGATACATCATAAAAAGGAAAAATCTGGAAGCCTGTCGGTTAAAGGAAGGCGTTGAAAAGAGTCTGTGGGGACTTTATATGGATCGCATCCAATTAAACCGATTTTCTCTGTGTGTTGTTTCAGCTCACGGGGATTTAAATGAAAATGATCCATTGTGGTCAGAGGGGAAGTGTTCGGTATTCAGAAAGAAGCGTCATAACGTCTGAAATGTGTCTATAGTGATTTGAATCTATAAAGAAATTTTATCTATGCTGAAAAAGTGTAAGAAATTACATACAATTACATTTAAGTAGACAAGAAGAAGGCTAAACCAAGTACACCACAGAGGATCTATTTCATTCTTCTGATATTTGAATATCTGCTGATCTTGAATAGATTTCTATATTTTGTATATTAACTTTAACAAACATAAATGCAGTATGCTGTTTTATTTTGCTAGCTGCTCTAACTAGGATGATTGGTAATAAAATATGTAATGTTTTATTCACGTAATAACAATAAAACACATTAAACACAGATATGTCTTTCATATAAACAGAATGACATCACATCCATTTCTTTTACAGTTTTAAATTCAGTTTTTATACCTTCTTACAAGGTAGCGTGAAAAGGGAAAAAGTACTTGTGTATAATCATTGTCACCATGTCAAGACAAAATCTAAAACATTTAATTTGAAATTTATTTAAATATCACAAGATCCATAACAGAAAACAATGCAGAAGTGTCTTGTCTTAAGTTCTATATTCCATCCTAAATTTTCATCACATGTACATAAGGTTCAGTGAAATAAGCTTCTTTGTCTTTAAACAAATCAGTGGCATTTTAGCATCTCTGGGGGTTCAAGGGGTTAACAACACCCACTTGGTATCAGATAAAACTTTGTTTTTTTCTTGGATTTGTATCAATGGGGTAATTTATTCTGTAAATAATTTGATTTTCCACTAAAGTTTACAAAGCTCTATGTGACTTCAAGGTGTCCTTTCTCTTTTGCACTCTGTCAGCCAGAGAGCGAGTTGTCTGCTTTAATGCCCGTCATTTATGGACTGCTTTGGCAATAGCCGTGGAATAGCCTTGGCCTGGGCTGATGGCAATGGATATAAAGGATTGCCATTCACTCAGGGGGGAGGTAAGAAAAAAATGGGTCCCAATCACGACCCTGACAAACAAAGAGTGAATGAAAGAGAGCTCAGACTTGTGGAGTGAAGACAGGCAAAGAGAGAAATCACTGATGGAATCATTTAAATGGAATCGAGCTGAGATGAGAAACCAAGCCTTTACCGTATCTGCTGAGGCTCTTTGTGAAGGTGGAGGAGTTGGAGATGTTATACGCGGAGTTCTGCTTTGGCACCAGAGCGATCACGGAACCATCTGTTACCTGCTCAACAAAAACACATCCCCGCTCATAAATCTCTTGCAGTGGGTTATTTATTCGCATGTTCCTTGGTGCATGTTTGCTGTGTGTTTGTGTACCTGATAGTGAGCCAGTGTATTGAGTCTTTTCCAGTCGTTGTCAATCTTGGTTGTGACATCTTCATCCTGAAGAATGATTCTGGCCATCCGACCCTGACGCCATTCTTTTAAAAGAGTTAGAAGAAGTTGTGAACAAAGAAAACAAAAAAACCCATGTGTCTCTGTGGGTTAATGGCCATTAAAAGAATTTGTTTCTAATGTTAACCAGTTAAGAAGATGGTTATTCTAGAGACTGTAATGATTTTCAGAGCTGAGGTTGTCGAGAACATGAGCATTTAAAAGTTGGCTAAATTAAAGGTCCTTCAGTTGTCAATTGCTTGATGAAAGAGAAAAAATTATATAAATATTATGCAATTTTTAAGAACACCTGTTAAACTACAAGTAAACTGATGACCCCTTTCAACTAGTACCGACTTAAAGCATGGATATATCGAGCTGCCTACAGCCTTCTTTGCTAGTCCTCTTTTATTCTAAGTCTGACAACAGCCATAAACAGGACAGGGTGTTGTTGTGTATTTGCACACTAACATGTCTTGCTATTAAAAATCCCACTAAGATACTGCTCCATTGTAATTGCAAAAAATGAATGAATTTAAATTGAACTGACCCGATCTGAATAGATAAGTTACCAATGAAAAAGAGGTATAAATAGTAAGCAAGCCAACCAGAAGGCAGGAATAAACTCCCAGAAAAGTGCTCTGAAAACCGTAGCGGTTTAAAATCAAGATCAAAAATGTATTTATTTTATCTAATCAATGATTGTTTTCTTCTTTTTATATATTCATATATAATCATTTCATATATTAACCTTTATCCTCTTTAATTATTTGTGTTACCTGTATGGCATGAAATGTAGTTTTCTTTTTTTCCTCATATACAGCACTTTGTATGGTCTGTATGGTCCAAGGAAATGTGCTGTATAAATAAACTTGCCCTATCTTGCCTAAAAAGACCTCACTGGGTGCCACTACTAGGGCTCTAATAGGCATAGTCTCAACTGAAAGTGGATGACAAATTCGATGTGCAGTTTCCCACAAATTCTGTTAAAAGTTTTTCCACAGGTCGAAAAAATACTATCAATGGTTAACAAAGTTTAAATGAATCATTGAATATGTGAAATGGTAAAGTTAAAATAGACTGCCATTGATTCAACTCCAACACTTTGGTAACACAAGCTGCAGGTCTTACCGAGGTCCATATCAGAAGCCTTTGGCCTTTGGGAGTAAGGGCTGCCTTTGTACATCGCATCAAGCAGCTTCTCTTTGACCTGAGTGATGGTGTCACAGTTCAGACACTTGACGGTCACCTCTGATGCGTTTTCATTTTCCGGGTTAACACAGTGCAACGTCTGGCAGAAATGGAAGAAGACAGAAAGGACATGATGACAGGCATATGGCATTGGGGCTAATCTGGAGAACTCCATGCAAACCGCAACCTGTTCAGATGTCAGAATTGTTTTTCAGATAAATTTGAAGCTACCTGAGAGCATTTTTACAGCTATGCAGTAGCCACTTCAAACCTTGGTTACATTCCCAGTCTGTTTAGACTGTTTGTGTCCAAAACAACTCAACATTTACACTTGAGTGAAGACCAAAACAACTATAGAGGAACCTCATGTGCGCCAATGTGCTTTCAGTCCAAATCATAAGTGCTTTGTTTTGATAGAAAAAGCATTTAACACCGGGCAGAGGATGGGTCACTTCATAGCCAGATCACATCCCCTCTTCAAACAGAACTGATGTTAAAGTGCCGCCTTTACCGTGGAGGGAAATCACTGCCACTTTGCATACGACTGACTAATCAAGGAAGCAGTCTTCCGCAGTCAAACAGCTGATTAGTGTGACTAAAGCTCAGTAACCTGTCAAGTGACTGAGACCAAACGGCCCCCAGGACACATGAAGTTTACTGACCAGTGTTTTGTAGTCAATCTGTTGCCTGATGAGTTTGTCCTCGCTGAGGGAGTAGCGAGCTTCTCCTGTGATGGCATCAATGGGTCCCTTCTCCATCTGCTGCTTGATGGCACAGTACAGCATGAACAGAGGCTCGCCGGCACACTCCTGGTGAGGGAGGAGGCACAAGGATAGCAGAGTTATCCACAGTTCAGACAAACTATGGTTTTTCTTCATGCTGGGGTTGATTTTAAGCTATCAAAAGAAGTAAAATAAACTCAAGAATTCAACAAACATGAGTTGAAAAATACCGAACTTAGGGGTGGGCAATAATTCCATATCAGTATGTATCTCAATGTTACTTATTCCCAGTTTTGTGTAGTTTTATGTGCTTTTTTAAACATTTTTTAGATGCTATTTTGGCATATCATACACATAGCAGAATAACTGTCATCATTTTGTACAGGCATGTGTTTGGCTTTTATTTTGTTGACATGAAATCAAAATAATATTATATTGACCGAAATTAAAAAAAAACGTATCCATAGCTCTGAGCTAGGCCAAATAATTTGTTGAAGCACTTGAGTTCAAGAATATTGAATTCTTCCCGAATAAAAAATAAAAGCAGTCACTTTTGTTTTCATTTTTAGTATAAATGTTTATATAATAGAAGAGCTAATTTAAGTTTGTTTAATTACAGGACTGTCTAATTAATTATCCACGAGTTTCTGATTTCCAGGATTATAAAGGGTGTTACTAATGGGGGTATTTAATTGTATTCTGGCAGAGCATGAGTCTTACATTTGACTATTACTTCTTGAAACAACTTTCAATGTTTTCTACTTCACAGTTTTCGAAACACTAAGGTTCAGATTTCTTTTTTGTTTGATAGCTGTTTACAATATTTTTCGAAAGGTCATTTGCTCTACAAAGTCCTCATGTTTTAACCCTAAGGAAAACCTGTTGAGTGAGCTAAAGAGAAGAAACACTAAGAGATGTCTGGACTCTGAAAGATCTACTACAAAGTACTGACAGCGGAAACATTTTTTTGTGACTTAATTAGTGCAATCATGTTAAACAAAAGCTTTTTCTGATCTGTCTGTACGATAACTGATTGTAAGCTCTCTAGTTGAATGAGACTCATCAGCTAGATGTCCTGTAAAGAAGGTTTAATGACAAATCAGACACAATGTCTAAACCAGTTTCATCCTTTAAACAGATATAGCATAGATTTGTGATTCCTGTTGATTTTATCAGAAATTCACATCTCTTTAAAAAAGCTATGGGACTGAATACATTTTGTAACGTGGAGGATAAAGTTGTGCTATTTTTTTTCTCTGGATGACTAATAGCTGTTGAGCTTCAGTTAGCAGACACATATGTTGCACCATAAGTATGCTTCTTTGTCCTCGATCCTCCATCAAAGACACTTGCCAATCAATAGTGTCATTAGTCATCACTTGGGCCTGAGGAAAAGTCTCCCAGCTGATGGAGCAGCAGTTTAGATGGAAGAAAGAGGACACATCATGGCCAATACTCATCCTGACAAGAGTTTAATGACTGACTGTGGGCTGCTTGGGGAGATACTTCAGACCGTGTGTGTATGTGGCGGCAGATGAGGACAGGGGAAAAGTACAAATTTATCCGTCTCACCTTCAAGCACACTCAATAACTCGTTTCTTTTCTCTTACACATACATTCCCTCTTTTTCCTCTTCTGTGTCCATCTAACATTAGTCCACAATGGCTCATCTCTGCCATCCACTTTTTCCTTCCTTGTATTTACTCTTTACTTCTATGACTGAAAAAGATGGAGCTCCATTTCAGTTGCTCAGCAGCTATGAGTCATAATAAGCTAAAAAATAACTGTTAGCCAATAAACATTTCTACATTTTAACAAAGAAGATAGATGTAGATTTCAAGAATACATGTTTCTTTTTATTTTATCTTTTTCACATAGTGTGCGTTTGTCTTCAGTGCCACTAAGTCAGTACTTTCTAGGACCAATTTTAGCAACATCGACACCAGCAAGTCTTCTAAGGGACGTCCCTACCAGCTCTGCATACTGTATCTATTGAGTGTGAACGTTTTGGTGATTTTTCTGTGTAAAACAGCTCAAGCTCATTTAGAGAGCAATTTCACAACTTTTTGTAAAGCCTTGCCTATAATATTTGTATCTGGACTTTGAGTATCCTTAAGGCCATAAGCTACTATGTCTTCATGTTTATCTGTGGGGACGGGATTTCTGCTTGTAATAAGCATCAAGGGTTTTGCATGTAGGTCAAAAAGTTCCTTATTTTTTTCTTTTTTTTTACAGTGTCCTGTCTGGCGATTTGACAATAAGAATAATTGTCTTGATGCCAAAAAGAGCCCAACAGATTTTGCTTTCACAAGTGGAGCAGTAGGGCTATCGC
>JAUZNJ010000040.1:325414-341366 GCA_034780135.1 Jordanella pulchra
CCCCCGGTTGATCCGCGGCGGTCTTTGATACGAATGTGACGCCCGTTCAGCTGTTTGTAAAAGCTCCATCTTTCTTTTCTTTCAGGCCAGGGCTGCTGCTCATTTGTTTTTATAAAAATCTTCCTGTACTTTGTTTTCCCAGTTGGAATATAAAGTTCTGGTTACGGTGGTACCCGCCGGGATTCAAATGTTCAGTTACTGATTCATTATTTTTTATGTTTAAATCATCTGCAGCAGATTTTCTTTACCAAACTCCAACTTTCAGTATTTGCTGTAAAAACCCAGCAGGTGATTTTATTCCTGTACGTCTCAAAGAACTGCTCCTCTTCATCGACCCGTCGGAGCCGATCCTGACTGCAGCTTGGTGACTGACAGCGGTTCAGTCGGTACGTGATTTGAATCAGAAAGTGTTAAAACTGTTTCTTCAGATTTTTCTGGTGTTTTCTGTAAGTTGGTCTCTGAACGGCGTTTGTTTGCTACGTCAGACGGTCCTCAGTGACCAGAGTGTCCCTGCATGTTTTATTCTCCCCGTCTTTGTTAGGAAGAAACTTTTATTTTCTGTAATAAACCAACATTCAGTATAAGGGACCTGTGTGTGGCTTCAGTTTGTAAACTCCTCCCTCAGTGAATCTGGGTTCGTTTGGAGATCCTGATGTTCTGCTGTTTGTGGACCGGCGCAGACTCACAGCTCAGCCAGCGGCATTGATTTCCTGTTAATGGAACAGCAGCCGGGAGGAAGCGCTGAAATTAAAATTGCAGCAGAGAACAGGCCATGTGTGAAATGGGACGTGGCTCATTGATCCTCAGATTGAAATGAAACGAGGTTCGTCGCTTAACGGCAACAGGGTGATACTGAAAACTAAAGATGAGATCATGAAAAGGTTCAATATGATCTCATTTCAGAAAGTTTAACCTATACTCGATAGACTCATTACACACAGTGAGAGACAAATATTTCTGGAAAGTTGGGTGGAAGGAAGAAGTTTGCTCAAGAGATGCACAAATGTGGGTAATCTGTGTGGAGTAAAGTTCAATTGAGGTTGTTGGATCTTTAGGACCCTCAACCACAGATATATCCAGGTCAGCAGCTTCAGACATTCTGGTGTTTTTAGTCATTCTTGGGAGTAAAGTGTCACCCACTCTAAGAAACCCCTGACTGCTACAGTGTAAAGTTTCACTTGAAAATAAACGCTTATTTTTAAGTGAAATATTTTTGAGTTAAAGCACCAGAAGTCTGGAGCGAGAACAAAGATGCACCAAATCAAAGCTGCCAGTCCGTCTGTATCCAACTGATCAGGTCCCAGGAGAGGGGCTAATTAAAAAGTAGGAAGAACTGGAAGTTTCCAAAAGTGATGCAATGAAAACCGGTGAAAATGATCTGGGTTGATGCGAACTTAAATATAATAGAAGTTAAAACATGAAAAGCTGTGAGTGCAGGAGACCATGAATCAGAGACCCATGAAGCTTCACACTGGATGGATCTGACTCAACAGAAAAATCAGATTATGGTTTTTATTTCTAACTAAAATATGGTGAAGTTTTTCGATGACATGAAAGATCCAGTGAGAAAATTACAGGATCCTGTTAAAGCTTTTAACCATGTCAGAATTTGGATCATAATCCAGGTCAGAGGTTCTTTTTAGGTCCCCGTTTTCCACCCATGATGTCGGCTCCCTCCCGTCTGATCGTCTCAGTTCAGGGTCTTCTGGGTTCAGCCAGTGAATGGAAGAGCTGGCTGCAAGTTTCACCTCTGATGACTGGCAGGGTGTTGGCTCATAGAGCTGCAGGGCGACAGCATAGATCGATTGGGTCCAGAACAACCAGAGCCGACAGGGATCATCTGTTTTAGTCCAGTTCTGAACATACAGTCTGATGCCTCTGTGGGGATAATCAAAGATAAACTCGTAGGACGTCAGCAGAACTTATTCTATTTATTCTATCAAGGATGGAAGGTGAGTTGCTGTCTAATGGTCTCAGCCGCTTCAGAAGTTGAAGATATTCAGTTTAAAATCTGCTGTTTAAGAAATTTAGCGTAAAAGTTTGCTGGAATTAACTGGAACCATTTCCTATTTTAAATCCCATGAAATAATCTCAGGTTTGTTTGGATGCATAATTTCAATCAGACAAGCGTTACTGCAGATCTCCTTTATGCTTTTGTGCTTCTTTTTATTTCCACTTTAATTTTTTATATTTGTATTAAACCTTTTACTTCAACATTTACAGAAATCTTATTAGATTTCTGTCGCAACTTTTCATTGTTTATTAGATTAGTTGTTATTTTGAGCTTGGTTACCTACATTTTTTTTAAAGCTCCAGTGTTTATCTGCAAGTTAATTAACACAGAGCGACATCACAGCATTGATTGTTTTGGTGGAACAGCAGTTCAGAGTAAGCAGAACCGAAAAGAATCAGTTTGAATTATGTCATTTGAAGTTATCAGATGAAACCAAAGCTTTCATCGGGGTCTGACTCTAGATTCAAACAAAGGGATTTGCTTAAATGCATTTATTTGGGGTTTAGAAACTTTTATGACAACTGAATGGCAGCTCATCTAACTATATGCAAATATACTGAATGTATTCAACCATTTTAGAGTTTTTCTACACCTATCTTCTTTATAGGTCTGTAGAGTCACAAAGTTTGAAGACTTAGTTTCTAAGGGACTCTTGTGTTGGTCTATAGATCAAGACAGCCTTAATCTGCTCATGTCTTCCAACTAATAAATGTAATACAGTTTTTTTTCATTCTGAACCTATAAAAAGCTCAAATCAATTAAACGGATTTTGTGCTAAAAACAGTTTAACCCTCGATATTTAAAAACTACCTGAAAGGGAATTTTATTTTCTTTAGTCTGACATGTGGATCCTCTAAGGTTCCTGTGCCTTTAAACAATAACATTGAGGAAAATGAGCCCCAAAAGAAATAGACCAAGACAACATCTTTCCTACTGGAGAAGATGACTCCTAACCTCTGATCTCAAGCAGAAATCGGTCTTGCACCTTTCAGGTGTCCAAGCGATCCCGAGTCTGATGGCGGAGTTGATTCCCAGCATCCTTAAAACTAGAATTCAAGATTCAAACTCTGTTTGATTCAGCGTTCAGCCATTGCATTTACATTAGACAACTCTGACAACAGCTCCTAAAAATGTCCGTACCATGTGTAGCACACACTGCTGTGGGTTGTATCTGGCTGTATCAGCTACATGTAAGTCTTAAACCAAGCTCAGTCAAACAAGTAGATTTAAGGTTACGCCTCTTCAGCATAGAGAGAAGTTAGCTGAGGTAGTTCAGAACGCATACTGGATGCCCCCTTTTGCTAGCAGATAATACAGTTATATAGGCAAACATTTTCTGGACTGGACTGCGACTCTTTGAGGTATTCCTTCCACGAAGGAAACACCTTGGGATTCTGACCTTGACATTTAAAACGTATGTGCACAAATTGCATCAATCAGTTTATCCCCCAACTAGATTCTCTGCTGGAGGGATTTATGGTGAACATCAACAGTGTCAAACAGATACCAATGTAGAAATTTGTCTGGATGGGTATCTACTGTAAATTCAAAGCTTATATCTCTGACAACCACCAAATGATCTTGAGATTTTCATGTATCAACTGTGTTGAATTTGTTTGTTTCTCCACTGATTCTAGCTCTGCTAATGTAAAAAATGGGAGATTGGAACTTCCTGGGAGGGATCTTGGAGGAGGTGCATATCCACTCCACCATGGTCGGCAAGATCTGGCTGACCATCCTGTTTATCTTTCGGATGCTGGTGCTAGGCGTGGCCGCCGAGGACGTGTGGAACGATGAGCAGTCAGACTTCATCTGCAACACGGAGCAGCCTGGCTGTCGAAACGTTTGCTACGACCAGGCCTTCCCCATTTCCCTGATCCGCTACTGGGTGCTCCAGGTGATCTTCGTGTCTTCCCCCTCCCTGGTCTACATGGGGCACGCCATCTACCAGCTGCGTGCTCTGGAGAAGGAACGGCACTGCAAGAAGGTTGCTCTACGCCGAGAGCTGGAAGCCGTTGATGCAGAGATGGCGGAGGTGAAGAGGAGGATTGAGAAGGAAATGAGGCAGCTGGAGCAGGGGAAGCTGAACAAAGCCCCGTTGAGAGGCTCCCTGCTGTGCACCTATGTAGCTCACATTGTTACTCGCTCTGTGGTGGAGGTGAGCTTCATGACTGGTCAGTACATCCTCTATGGACACCGTCTGAGCACATTGTATAAGTGTGAGAGGGAGCCATGCCCCAATGTGGTGGACTGTTTCGTCTCCAGACCAACGGAAAAAACCATCTTCATGATGTTCATGCAAGCCATTGCTTGCATCTCCCTCTTTCTCAGCCTGCTGGAGATAATGCATCTAGGTTTCAAGAAGATCAAGAAAGGTATTCTCAACTACTATCCCCACCTCAAGGACGACCTGGATGACTATTATCTCAACAAGTCCAAAAAGAACTCTGTTGTGCATCAAGTTTGCGTTGGAACTTCAGTAGGACGCAAGAGTACGATTCCGACTGCTCCAAGTGGATACACATTACTGTTGGAAAAACAGGGCAATGGACCCAACTACCCCCTACTCAGCGCCTCCTCTGCCTTCGTGCCTATACAAGGTGATCTCGGTGCAAAGCCTGAGAGTCACAAGGACACCAAAGAGGGAGTGCCAAGCCCCACAGAACAGAATAGCAACTCTAACAACACCAGCAGTGAAACACGCTCGCCTCCTGTGGACAAACAAGACGAACCAGAGGAGCTGTCCTCAACCCACCATGATGAACTGGAGCGTAGGAGCTCTGAGTACCCTACTCTGCCCGTAGCAGACACTTCATCCTCCACTACACTGTCTGGCATGACGAGGAAGATACGAAGGCTCAGTCCACCATGGAACTGCTCCACGGTGGTGGAGGGAAACTGCTCAGACAGTGGAGACTCCTACCGCGGAAACAGCAGCATGAAGCTCCGCAGCAGTTGTGCCGGCCCCAGAGCCAGAATCGTCTCCAAGTCAGACTCGAAAAGGCCAAGCAGGTCCCAGAGCCCAGACTCTGTTGGGGAGCTGAGCTCAATGTCTCGACAAAGCCGGGAGAGTAATAGTCCTGTCACTTCCTCTCCAAACAGGAGAGTTTCCGCAGCAAGCAGTGGGAGTAGCAGACGAGCCCCAACAGACTTACAAATTTAAAACAGACTCTTAGTAGATAGATCACAACAAAAATCCTGATTCAGTCATCTCTTTTGATTTTTCTTCCACACAACCCAAAGTCCTGTTGGCGAGTGAGGGGAGAATGGAGCAGAAGATTGATAGACGGATTTTTACAGCTGCGGCTATAATGTGGATGCTACAGTAAGAGCCGAGTAAAGAGTCAAAGCTCTCAATTTATTTGCTACCTTCACTTATGATCATGAAATCTGGATCATGACCAAAGGAGTGAGACCCTGGATACAAGCAGTTGAAATTATTTTTCTCTACAGGGTGACCACGCCCTACCTTAGAGGAAGGGTACAAACCATGGTCATTCAACAGAGGCCCAGAGTAGAACGGCTTCTCGACCTCATTGAGACAGGCCAGCTGAGGCCAGCTGATGTGCCCTGGACTCGTCCCTCAGTAGATATTCCAGGCTTGTTTCACCAGGAGGAGGCCCCGGGGACAACCCAGGATACGCTGGACAGACTTTTTCTCTCAGCTGGCCTGGTAACAGCAGAGCTGGAGGAGGTGTCTGAGGAGAGGGGAGTGTGGAAGTCTCTGCTGAGACTGCTACCCCAGTGACCCAGTCCTGGATAAGAGGAAAGTGACTTGTACAAGTAAAACCAAAAGTCCCTACAGTAGTTACAGTGGTCTTATTAAGTTGTACTGCAGACTTTTATCTGTGAAGTTATCAGTCATCCAGGTAATGGTCATCCAGGTCCAGCTTGGAAAGTTCAGTTTAGGCAACTTCACATCCAGTTGCCTAAACTGAACTTTCCAACTTGAGGTCTTCCAGAGCTTGTTTGGACCTTGGCTGCTTTTCCTGTCATTTTTAGTCCAACACCACAATCTGTTTGTTTGTTTATTGGGGTACCTCCCTCTTAAACTTGGTTTACGATTGATTGATTGATTGATTTTGTGTCTGCGAAATTGCATCACTTTGGGCTTTGACGCACCTTGAAAAATGTTTAACTACACAGATGGATCCGCGTCTAAAACATGTCAAGCGAGCAGCAGCTCCTGCTGGTGAGCGTTCGCAAATGTAAACATCTAAAGACATCTTGTAATTTAGCCAATAAATATCACCACTTTTAACAGATTGTGAAAAAACTGCAGGAAAAAACCTTACTGTGGCTCTCGAACGATATGAACAGGCTTTGATAAATTTGTAAGCGGCTGTGTGTTACTGTATATTTCCTTGTGGTGTTGTCAAGTAGCTGTTTGTGCCGAACAGAATGGAGGAAAGCCGCAGAGTGCATATTCAAACATAACAAGCCCTTCAATCATTCAGCTCCTCAACTGGGAAACAGAAGTTGCCAGGTACTAAAACGGAAAGACTGAGTGAAAAAGCAGCCAAAAACTTTGGAAAGGTGTAGAGTCTGAAAAGTCTGCATTTGCTGCACAACACCATTAAAATTGCTGTTTTGATGGCTGAGAAAAGTCATTTTTCTAAAAACAACCTCAGATCACAGCCCAGGGACTTTTCTCGATCCTGTTGTCAGGTCAGTTTTCAGGCCTCCTCATTGATTCAGCTAAACACAGGCTGAGTGACAGTGGAGGCATGGAAAACAAACTCAACGATCAATAATGTTTCAGGCAGCATCCCGGAGTTATTAGCTGTCACTTTCAGCTCAGCAGCCTGATCTAAATGTATCCAACATCTCTTCCCTTGAAGCCCTACTGTCTTCTTATAGTTTAGGTGCTGTGGCCAAACTCTGCTGACATTTGGTGTCTGATTAGCTGCAGATTAAACACCTTTCTGGTGCAAATGTGACTATATTTTAGGCCTTAAGAGAGGATGTAATGAACTGAAGGAGGACTGAGAGTGGCTGATAGAAAGTACCCAATGTGTCAGGTCTACCTTAATCAATGCCTCAAAGCTTTATCTAAACTAAGGTGACCTGAGAGACACATGAAACATCAATAATCTGACTGTACAAACACAGACTGAATGATCAAACATTGACAATGGATTCTCAAAGACTCTATTTGGATTAAACGTCTAATGCCCCTAGTGGCTAGAAGTTACACGGGGTTGCTTTAAAGAGAAATTGAAATTGGCTGAAATTGGGATTGAATTTTACTCCCTTACTGTTGCAAGCAAAGAATACATTTTTTCAAACTATATAAATAAAAAGAACAAGATTTGAAAGGATAAAATGAATCTCCAAACCTTTATTAAGAAGTTTAGCAGAGTATTGCAATTTTTTTAATATTCCATTAATAAATCTTGTTCTTGCGTGCAACAATAACGGTACATTCACTCCATACAGAGGGGGCTTTTCCAGGGTCCTGTTTATGCTGTAGCTGCCTCTGGTGCCAACATGAATTACAACCATGTCTGTTTTTTTATTTTATTTGCAGCTTGTTGTCATTCAAGGGATCTGATGGAGTTAAATGGTTCAGATAAGGAGTATAATACTGAAAACTGTTTGATTCAAGAGCAGAAGATGGTTCTTATTCAACACAAATCAACAGGCTTCACTGTACGCTCAGTATAATGGAATAAACATATAATATATACACAGAAAAGGAGGCTGTTTGATCTTCTCTTGTTTATTTTGCCGGAGTGACATCAAGCCCAATTTAGAGTCCAGCTCCCTCCTCAGGCGATGACTCGTACTGCAGCAGCTGTGAGGTGAGAAGAGAGGGAAGGTCAAGATGTTTTCGTGGAGGACTCAAGAGGAAACATCAGCAGCTGAGCTTCTCACCCTGGTCCTCAGCTCTTTGTTCTCCTCCATCAGCAGGTTGAACTTCTGCTGGAGGTCGGCCAGTTCTGTCCGGAGCGCCTCGGCGTCCGTTGGCTCTGGACACCCCGCCTTCAGGTGGACCTTTATGTAGCTGAGACACTGGTTAAGGTCCAGTTAGAAAGAAAACCACAGCTTCTCTACCCACCCTATGATCGTATTTCACCCTATAGTGATAAAAAACATGTTTTAATAACTAACAGATATTATTACTTCCACCGAGGAGGTTATGTCTCGGTAGTGTTTGGTTGGTTTGTCTGTTAGCAGATTAGTTAACAGATTTTTTTTTTTTTTTTTAACCAGAGGTGCGCCTCATGCTAAGAAACAGCCCATTAAAAACTGGTGATGATCCGGAGCATAATCTGGTTACAGGAATCTACTATCATTGTGAGACAAGGATAATTGGCAGAACAAGCAGCTCCCATTTAAACCAGAGGGTGGCAGCAGTGAGTAATGACAGTTTTAGCATCAAACTCAAAAAGTCCAGAAGTATCATATTAAAGAAAAAAATAACAGAAACAAGAAAAAGCAGCATTGTTGGTTTGTTAGCAGGAGTACTTGGAGTTCTTAACAGATTTTAATTAACTTTTTACCAGAGGCGTGCCTCATGCCAAGGGGCACTTCATTAAAATGAGTTAATGATCCAGATCATGTGTGAATTTTAGCTAGAAGTGTCACAGTACGGGGTGATTGCTTTTCTAGTTTATAATGCTTTACATGAATTTACTTGTCAATTTATCTCAGACGTTATAACCCCTCATGTTCGAGGCGTTATTCCAGCAGGATTATCTGGTTAATCTGGACATGCAGGATACTCACTGCCTCACCTGTTTCACAGCTCTGCTAAATTTGCTTTTTTTCTCTTCATTGGTTACTTTAAATAAGCAACTTTACAGAAAATGGTGGCGCTAATGTGATGTTTCAGTCCTCAGTAGACATAAAAACAACACTTTAGAGTGACGGTGCCCCCTAGTGAGTTATGGAGAGTTCTTTTTTACTTTTGAAAGATAAAAACTGTATCCCACATTACCCAACATTTGTGTGAAAACACAGGGAAGCAATATTTTCATTCTAAATCGTATCTTTTTATTCTAACGTAAAGGCAACAAATCAAATATTGATCAAGCTTTAGGAGGAGCAACAAATGTTCCTGCTTTAGTTGTGAAAAAGCAAATACAGTACTCCAAACCAAAGGATACTCCAGTGCATTGTCGGGTTTTTCTTCTTCTTCATAAAGAGCCACCAAAACTGCAAGACAGAAAATTTTGATCAACAAAAACTATACTTGTAAAGATGTGCATATAAATCTATAACCAAATGTCTCTAAAGCTACACAAAAACGTCAAAGTTGTTTTTTGTTCTCAAAAGTTCAGTTTTGGAGAATTTTGGAGACCAAATGTTCTTTAATTATATTAAAAAATAGATTTTTTTCAGTTTTCTAAATCGTTCATTTTTAAAGTATTTCTGCCAAAAGTAAGAAGGTTAAGTCACATCATATCAGCACAGGCTGAATTCAGATCAAAAATACTTTCCTGATCCCATAAGTCAGACTAATTGATCATAAAGAGGCAGGTGTCCTAAAACCACCGTCGTCCTGTGGTTTCCTCCAAAGAAAACTCACTGCCATCGTCACTTTTCTTCATGACGGCCTTTTCTGAAGGACACTAAAAATGTATGCA
The DNA here is from genome assembly GCA_034780135.1 of Jordanella pulchra. Lineage (NCBI taxonomy): Eukaryota > Metazoa > Chordata > Actinopteri > Cyprinodontiformes > Cyprinodontidae > Jordanella > Jordanella pulchra. The sequence continues at coordinate 335,021 of JAUZNJ010000040.1, forward strand.
ACTACAGGAACAGGTTCTGTAAATCATCATCAAGACGTTGAGGCTGAAAAGTTCAGATGAAGACAACAGAAGACTTCAGGACACCCATCTCTTCCGCCACAGCTCTGTTGCTACCGGTGCAGAATTTACCCATCATTGGCAGATAGGTGCGAGTGTGACTGCATCTACAGTAAAGTTAAGACTTTTTGGACAAGAAACGGACCAAGGAATAACTTTCCAACCAGAAAAAACATCATCAACACATTTTAGTTCAAAGTGCACGAGTAACAGGAGGGTTCTTAAGCAATGCTCCCTCTGATGGTTTAAACTTTACACAATCTGGAAAAGAAAAAAAAATACAGCTCCCATAGATCTGTGTTCCAATCCAGGAACTAATTAGTCAGTGTGAACATGGCGTCTCCAGCTTAACACAAATGTTGGATGTCTAGTCTAGAAACTCCTTAGATCTGAATCCCCACCCTAAAGAAGCTGCGGTTATCAAAATATGGGCGAGAAAACAGAAGCTGGCTAACTGATATCTGACCCCAAAAGAAGTGACACACCTGGGTCACCATCATATCCAGTAGCTGGTGAACAGATTTAAAAACAGCAGGTCAGAAAGTGATTTTAATTTGATCTAAAAACACACAAAAGACTGCGATTTTTTTTAAACCATTGAATAACAAAAAACTTTCGGCAGTGAAACAGCCCCACTAGCTGATTAAACAGGTGTTTGAATTCTCGGGTCCACTAACCGCTGGTTAAAGTGTCCAGAACCCCAGATTTCTCCAGGTATCTCCTAAACTGTTCCCGCTTCGATTCTGAAGACTGAAACATACAAAAGATCAAGAAAACACAAATGAAATATGATTAAAGCAGCTTCAGCTATTTTAAATAGACATTAAGACCGATAATCAAGCAGGTAGAACTCGTGGTGCGTTCAATGCCAGGGTACGTACGATGCTAATCAGTTAGCTCATGCTACAACAACATAAACAATAAATAAACAAAAAGTAACAGAGTAAATAAATACATTGGCTATAAACACAGAGAGGGCCCCGTCGTCTCACCCTGTAACCGGCCATTGTTGCTGTTTAACAGGTTTAGGTTAAGGAGGTGGGAGAGAGCTCCAAGCTCAGTCTCAAGCGTTAGCCTGTGTTGCGTTCACTTCCGCCAACAAACAGGCGCTCGGTTGCCATTAGCAACGAAGTCTCTGTGGTGTTTAATGGCGGTTGGCAAAGTAATTGCAGCGCATTACTGCCACCAACTGAAATGAATTAAAACAAGGAATCAGGAAGTAAAACTACCCCCTCCTTAGAAAAAAATAAAATGTAAAATACGACATAAAATAAATAATTCATCGAACTGTTTCAATTAACTCAACGCAATAAATGTCATACCACGCCACAAAAAGTACAAAATCCTTCATTTTTACAATTAACGCGTTACCCCCTAATTCTAAGTAAAGAGACATTAATAACAGAAACTAAATGTAGGCTAGTATTAAAAATGATTTAAGTAAATCGAATATTTTTCACAAAATGTTATTTATCTATTCTAGACAGACTGGCAACCTGTGCGGGGTGGACCCCGCCTTTCGCCCATAGTCTGTCGGAGATTGGCCCCAAGGCAACACTGACGGAGTAAGAGGGAGAAGATGGATGGATGGGATTTGTTCTCATTCTAATTTCAATTGTTGCGGTTTTTCGTTTACAATAAAGTCTACAAATCAAGGGAAGTACTTAAGAAGGGCGGATTTGTAATCCTTACAGGAAATAATTTGAAAAAGTTTTTTCTTTGTAATGTACGTTCCTATCTATGAAGACCGATATCACAAATTATGACTAAATAGTTGGTTGGAGAAACAGGAACTGTCCTGAACAGAATATGAAGGTTCAGCTGATTGTGGTTTAATTTATTTAAAGGTTTTGTTCACTTCTGTACGACCGCTGCTACTGGAGCACAAGGAACCAATCACAAGCCTTGACGTCACAGTTGTGAGAACAGACTGACAAATCATCAGCGCGCTCTCTTACCGGTGTTAAATAAAACGATTGCTGCTCTCGATGGTTTGGAAATCTGTTTTCCGGAATCCTTGTTCCTCATGTGACTTTCTGTTGTAAAACAACAACAGTTTCGTTCAGTGTTTGTTCTGCTGAGGAGGAACCTTTTGGTTATTTTGTTTCAGTACATTTAAGAAGGTAAGATGTATTATTGTAATGCTTTTAAACAACAGTTTTTATTTCAGTAAAGTTGTGAACAGTTTTTCTGCGGTTTATTGTGTAGCTACATGCTGTATTTTTAGTTCATCTCTATGACTGCATCTTTTTAGTCATCCTCAATCATTAGTTTAATTTATTTTTTTAACCAAAATATCCCCTAACTTGTGTATTGTTGTTTGTTGTTGTTACTCTAAAGCCAGTGTTACTTATTTACACGTAAAAGATAATAAAACTTGGCTTACCGGCTAACGACAGCAGTGTTGTTGTTTTAGGGATTTTATTAACAAGTGCTCACTGATAACAAAAAACAAAAACAATGTTGTTTTAATAAGAATACATTTTTGCTGCATCCAGCAGAAGACGACGAGGCTCATTTTGAAGGAGGATTTAATTAAACAAAAAAACAAAATAAATATACAAAAATTCTTAAGAGAGCTCTGATACGTTTCCTTATGTGGCGAAAAAGGTTGTTTCAGGAAAGTTAGATATTATCTTAAGGAAACATAATAGCAAGAGCTAAAACGATCAACTATTATATAATTTAATCGAAATGATAAACTGTATCTGAAGTGAGTCGATTGATTTAACAAACAAGTTGAGGGGAACCTTTAATCTCTAATAAATAACTCTTTATGTGAGGTTCGACCTTCATTTTTTCCATGTCTGAGCTTTGTTTTAACCCCACTGAGCTGAGGCCTTCATGTTTCCTCCTTACCTCAAGTTCATCCAGATCTCAAAGGCAGAAATCTGGTTCAATAAAGCATTGATTGTTCCTGAGATCGACATTCGTGATGAAATGCTGTCATACTTGCAGAGGCTTGTCTTTTCGCTAACGAAAATTGTCATAATAGATGGTGTTTTATCTGGGATTACAGAGGATCGTTATTAACTTCAGATAATGAACAAAGTAAACCTCGCAGTATTTAAAGTGCAGTTTCTTTAACTACCTGGAAGTTAACCAAAATATAAATCATTGTAGTTTTATGACTCAGACATCAGCTGTTGCTTAGTTTATATTTCCATATTCATCTCCTTCCTCGCAGTCACACTTTCTTCTGATCTTTTTAGGCTCTCTTGTTCAATAGGTCTACAGGGATATTTTTTTGAGGGGGGGGTTCCCGCAGCTTTGTGTATGTTCTCTAAAACCAGCCAGAGTCTTTTACTGAAAAACAAACCCATATCATAATAGATCCACCTCCAAAATTCGCTGCCAATCTGTTTAAAAGCAGGCGTTCCCAAACTGGGGCCTACAGGATGGTTTTCACAATCATTGTGATATGATCCTTAAAGTATCATGAAATATATAAATGTAATAGTAAAGTATCAAATGGTTTCTGTAATATTTTAGGTTTTGTCCCTAAAATGGTGACCCTGTGACCTTTAACCTCCTAAGGTGGAGCTCTCGGGGTGTTTGGCTGTTTTCTCTGAGCTTGGACTGAATCTGCTGAAATAACGGCAGAGAAATTTGTTGTGTTTTGTAAACACATCTGATCTGATCACGCTCTCCTCAAACGTTAAATACTCAAACAATCCCAAACAGGATGTTTTTTTCCCATGAATTTAGCTACTTCCTGTTTCTCTCCAAGATGCTATAATAGTTCCTAAAGTGAAATTTGTGGGAAACCTACAATTGGTGACCAGGTGTTTCCCGAACCGCCTGAAAGTCACGTCTGTCTGTTGATTCATCGTGGAGGTTCTGATCGTATTGGACCTCTGCCTGTTGCTGTAGCCGTGGGATTTCTGTCTAAATCAAACAGTTGGGATGCACTGATGTGAAAATCTGTGCCGATGCTAATTTTTGATATTGATATTGCCATCATGGCCGATAACCAGTGTTTACATATATCTTTCTTAAATGTTCACCTAGAAAAGACCAAAGTGCAAATTTTGTTTTTCTTCCTTCCACTATTACAGTTGTTAAAAGGTTGAAAACACCACATGACTAAACTCCCAGAACCCCCCCCCCAAAAAAAAAAACCAAAAACCAAAGAAAAACAGCAATAATATGAGAAACAGCTGTCTGTTGTCATCGACCCAGTTTTAGTTAACTCACTGATCCTGATGTGCTTAAAAAGGACCAACATTGGTTGATACTGATATGAATGTTTACCCAAAACCCAGATAATTATGTCTCCCAAAATGTTGCTCTAAAATATCATTTTCATTCATTAGTTATTACATCCTATTTATATTTATCAATAGTTGTCGATATTTATTGGTAGATGCCGATATTTTGTCCTGCACCCGTAGGTTTTTGCTTTACCTGAAGATGACCTGAAGTGTTGTAAAAAATAATTCTCTTTTTCAGCAGTTGAATCTTGTACTGAAATATAAATTTAAAAACAACTTTTGATTAAATTTTATACGTAAGGAAAAAAATGTAGCGTTAAAAAGATCAGTGGGACAGTAATTGGTGCCAAAGCGGTGAACCGGTTCTCCTCCAGAGGTTTCCTACAGGATTTCGATGCAGGAAGTGAGAATGCCATGGAAGTAGGTTGTCTGTGGGAACCATTGCTGTGTTGATGGGATCACATCCTGCTGGGAGACGACTTCACTCTGACAGAAAATGATGTTGAAGCGTGATGCTTTTCAAAGTTTTGACGAGGATGCCAGGTAGGTCCTATAGGACAGAAACGGGCACAGCATCACCTGACCTCCACCTTACCTCACCTGGACTGTTTGCTCTGAAAAGGAGCCTCTTCTTCATCGTACGATTATCTTCACAGGTGGAGGAATTTGTGCAGATCTCTGTATTTTCTGGTGAAAATGCAAAAATGATGCTATTAGAAAGGGAAAAAAAAACAGCCATGACAGCAGTCAGCTGTTTGAATGACTGAAAACAACTTGTTGTCGGGCAGAACCGCCCCGATCAGGTGAAGCTCTATGGGTCCAGATTGCTGAAACAGGAAGTAATACCGTGTGTCATCAAACTCCGGGCATTTCTGCACAGACCTGCAGAAACTCCATCATCAGCTCGCCTCGTTTCCTCTTTGTGGTTTTTAATGATTGCTGCAGGGTCGCCATGCTTCACTGACACCGGCCCAACGACCCAGGTCCTCCCTGACGCCTGACATGACGCTGCCCAATGGCTGCTCCATCAACAACAACGCTTCAGACGAGAGCGATGACACCGAGGTTCTCCTGGAGAAGGACACTGGTGAGTTTATGGACAAAATGTTGAACTGTTCATCTGTAACAACAAAGCTATTTATAATGTAATTCTATTTTTGATTATATATTATATATTTTTTTCATAAATGTCCCTTATATAACCATGAACAAACATCACAGTAAAAAGTGAAGCAGGGACCAGAAATAAAACTTTAAAAGCGGTTGTGTGAGTCCGTTATGCTCGGTTATCAGAGGCAGGAGGAAACCGACAGAAGAAAATAACCTGAACGTGAAATCATCTTTAAAAAATGCCTAAAACATCTTTATTTAGAAAAGAACGCTACGAGTTAAAGTAGAGCTAAAACCATTGATGATGGATTAACTGTGATGAAGCAGCATTTATTTTGTAATCAGATCCAATTATTGCCCAGAGCAGAGGTTCGCTGTGATGTGACCCAAAAATACAACATGAGCAAATGATTTATTAAATAATGAGATTTATTTAACAACTAATTAATTTAAAAATGAATTCACTTTATATGTTTAACTAAGTATAGAGGCTTTTTATATGTTTCATTTCTATTCACAATTCATTTAAAAATATTTGTTTTCTATTTGTTAATTTAAAAAATGTTTATTTACCAAAAATCTCTCTCCTTAGTTTGACGCCCAAAAATTGTAGATGAATTAATTTTGTTATTAATCGATTGATTAGCTAAACAATCAATAGCTGCAGCCCGACTGAAAACTGATAAAAAGCAAAACTGACAATAAAACGAATCAACAATTATTATGATTCAATCTATAAATAAATACAATTAAATAAACAAAAAACAGTCAAAATAAATGTTTGAATAAATAGCTTTGAAATTTATTCTTTGATTAGTTGAATAAAATCATTGAAGAAATCTAATCTTGATATTTAAGTAATTTGTTCTTATGAGTTTTTTTTCCAGAGTGATATCTGTGTGTGTGTGTGTGTGTGTGTGTGTGTGGGGGGGGGGGGGGGGGGGGGGTGCATATATGTAGATAAA
>JAUZNJ010000040.1:341376-365631 GCA_034780135.1 Jordanella pulchra
CCCCCCCGCCCCCCCCCCCCCCCCCCCCCCCCCCCCCCCCCCCCCCCCGGCATATAGGTAGAGACATGTAAGGAAAAAATCTGCACAAAAACAAACTTCATGCAGAAGCTGTTTTTGATTCAAGGTCGTCTCTTATAAAAGCTTAACGAGTCGTCATCACATGCTGCAATAAAGAGACATAAAAAAAGCAGAGATTTCTAAGTTTACAGACACTGAAGCTCCTGAATCAGGTCATTTAGTCCAGGAAACGCTGAGGAAGTGGAAATTAAAGAGACACTCTTAGTTTACATGGATGTAAAACAAGAGCTGCTGTTTTTGCATCTCAGGTCCAAACATGTTGATTAAAATCATTAAACGTTTGTTGATGAATCAAACTAAAAATTCTTTAAATGATTCACATCTGAACCCGTTTCGTCTTTAGTTCCTCCTCAGTGCTGCTCGGCACGCCTCAACCTCGCCATCCTCATGTTCTTCGGCTTCTCCGTGGTCTACGGTCTCCGCGTCAACCTCAGCGTCGCCATGGTAGCCATGGTGAACGGCACGGACCCGGCAGCAGAAAGGAACGCCACGGTGCAGCCGGAGTGTCCGCTGCCGTCGGAGGGAGCAAACACCAGCAGAGCGCTGCAGCAGCCGGACGGGGTAAACCGGGGCTGCTGGGAAGACGTGTGGGCGGAGCTTGTGCCTCCATCCTCTGATGGCCGCTGTCTGTGTCCCCTCAGACCCCCCAGTATCCATGGGACTCGCAGACTCAGGGCTGGCTGCTGGGCTCCTTCTTCTTCGGGTACCTGTGCACTCAGATCCCGGGGGGCTACCTGGCCGGTCACTATGGGGGGAAGATCTTCCTCGGTCTGGGCGTGTTCGGCACGGCGCTCCTCACCCTCCTCACCCCGTTGGCCGCCAGCTGGGGGTCGTACTGGCTGTTTGCTCTGCGGGCCTTGGAGGGCTTCGGAGAGGTTGGTTCATATTTTGGATCTAAGAACCTGGAGAACCTCATGAAAAGGTTCCTGGAGAACCAGCTGCTCCTGGATCCGCCCTTACGGTCCTTCTTTGTCTCCAGGGTGTGACATTCCCAGCCATGATGGCCATGTGGGCCCGGTGGGCTCCTCCCATGGAGCGCTCCCGCCTGATGACGCTCTCTGGAGCCGGGGCCAGCTTCGGCGCCTTCCTGGCCCTGCCGCTCACCGGATACATCTGTGAAAAACTGGGCTGGCCCGCCGTGTTCTACCTCTGCGGTTGGTGGCAGAAACTCTTCCCCATTCAGCTTGTTTTTGTGTTGTTTTCTCTGACGCTCCACCTTCTGTCTCTTCAGGAGGCGCCGGATGCCTCTGGTTCGTGTTCTGGTGGGCTCTGGTGTCCAACGACCCCCGAACTCACCCTCGAATCAGCCCAGAGGAGAGAGATTACATCATCAACTCAATCGGAGCGCAGGTAAACGTGAAGCATTGACAGATGTTCTGCTGAAGTTTGCCTTTAATCATGTTTACTCTGGAGGAGCTCAGAAAATGTTTGGACGAGGCGTCATTCAGCACTTTTACTGGTTTTAAACCACCAGCAGCTTTTCAAACGAAAAGGTTGGAGAAGTTTTCAGCCTCACTTCTCCTTCAGAGTTCCTGTTTCTGATCTTTGCTTCTCTAGTTTCACTGTTTACATCTGAGGGACGTTTTCACCTGAAGATGTTTCTGCAGATGTGGGTGGTTTTATCTTTCTGTCACACGCAGTGTTAAATTTGCCCCTCCTTCAGGGCAAAGGTCACGGCTGGTCGCTGCCTCTTCTGTCCATGACGCTGTCCGTCCCGCTGTGGACCATCATCATCACCCAGATGTGCTCCAACTGGTCCTACTACACGCTGCTCACCTCTCTGCCCACCTACATGAACGACATCCTGCACTTTGACCTGCAGTCGGTGAGGGACGGATTCAATCTGGAACCTTCTTGGCAACGTGGCAAAAAATGAGAAAAAACTTTTTTTTCACCTGAAACCTTCCTCAGAAAAATGTGTTGGTGAAGAAAATCTAAAACTAGATCCTCTAGTTTTCTGCACACCCTTAGAGTAAGCAGTGGTTTATCTGGAGGTTATTTAAGCACCAATTCAGCATCAGTTAGTGGGGAGATGGCGCCCCCTTCTGGCTACTGAGCAGTGTTGTTTTTGGCAGCCTTGCAGGTTTTAGTCTCTTGGATGAGAATGTTTCTTGGTTTTAGACATGATTAAGTCATTTCACATCCAAAGGTTTAAGTTGGTGACAATTGAAACATATTTTAGTGAATTTTTAGTTTTATTTAGGAAATTGATTCCTTCATGTTTTATGAAAAGCTCCCATATTTCCAAACTAAGTGCACAAAGTTTTATTTAGTTTTGAAACAAAATCCTCTCCATAAACTCCTCATCCACTCGATCCGAGGATCCAACAAAATAAACGCCTCTGTTGAATAACTAAAGCGTTAAAGCTTAAACATAGTTTTAATCTGACTCGTTTTGTGCTTTTTTTATTTCACTATACTCACTTTTTTTCCTCCTGTGATTTCTTAAAATGTAAAGTTCATTTTAAATTAATTAAATGTTGAAAAGGTATATTTCTCTAAGGAAGACTTAAAGTGTTGTAAATATAAGTCGTGAGTGTTTTAATGCTCCTGTTTCTGTATAAAAACAAGCTGTTTTTTTCTCACACTGATGTTTTGATCTCTGTGGCCTCAGAACGGCTTCCTGTCCGCGCTGCCGTACCTCGGCAGCGTACCCGCCTCGCTGCTGTCCGGCGTGGCTGCTGATTGGCTCATCAAGAGGAAGGTGTTCAGCATCACCAACGTGCGCAAGATCTTCACCTTCACAGGTGAGCCAGCATCCAGAGCAAAGAAACGAAGGCACCGTCCATCTAAACGCTTTCTGATAAAATGAAAATCTCTCCTCGTATTCATCACGTCTGATCGAAATGTGGTTAAAAAAAACATAAAAAGATGGTTTGAATATAGAAGATAGAAACTGTTAAATACATAGAAAGGAAATCTGCACCAAAACTATTCACACCCCATTAGGTTAAAGATTAACAAGAAATCAGAGAATCGAGCTTCAGAAGATCATTGAATTTAAAAAAAAAAAAAGGATATGAAATCATGACAGGATGTTTAGTTTCTGTGTAAATAATTAAAACATTCAGTTTGTTTCTGACTGGGCTGATGTTTGGGAAACATCTGGAAGAAGCATCTGGAAGCTTTTTATTTTCTCGTTCTTTAAAGAAAAATCAGGAGCAGCAGAATAATTGTTTGTGGTCGGATCATCTGACTGAACTCTGAGATTTTCCTGAGTCTCCCTCTGACGTCCGCCTCGTCCCTCTGCAGGCTTGGTGCTGCCGGCGGTTTTCCTCATCGCCGTCTGCTATGCCGGCTGCAGCCACATCCTCACCGTCACCTTCCTCACTCTCTCCACCAGCGTAGGAGGGACCAGCTCCCCCGGAGTCTACATCAACCAGATCGACATCGCTCCTCGGTGGGTGTCTGTCGGTTCATCTCTGCCACAGATCAATAAATCAGCAGAAATACAACGAATAAACGAGTCATTGAAGAAATACTCAGCTGCAAAAACTGATCTAAAAATAAGTAAAACATTTTTGAAATAAGTGTATGTTCCCCAGTTTAAGCAGGAAAATAAGCTGATCTGACAGTTGAATGAGGATTTCTACCCTTTTAGTACAATAATTAGATATTATGCACTAGAAAGGAGATAATTTAAACATAAATCATCCTATTCCATTGGTAAATTGTCTTACTAACCGTACTTAGCTTAAGTTAAAAGATGTATTTAGTGGAAGAATAATTGACAAGAATTATATTTTAATTATTGCAGTTTTAATAAATGAAATAAATCATAATAAAATTTTAAATCTTTAAATATCTTATTAGGTAAATAAAGGATCACATTAGTTGCGAGTTAGATTCCTTATACATTAAAGTGAGTGGGCGGGGCTTACATGTCTATGATTGAAGGGTGTTGGTCTGTCCTGTTTCCCAAAGAACAGCATAAGGGATTAAGTCGCGATTTTTCCTGATATCCTGGTTTAATTGAGCTTCGGCTCAGTAACACATCAGTTACCATGGTAATTGATTCTGTCCAGCCAGGCTTTCTTAATCCTGATACCGTATCGTCTCCATCAGCGTCACACCAATCAGAAACTAAATTAGAGCCATAATGTTTGTTTAAAAAAAGAAAAAATACTGTTTCCTAAATCAACGAATCGGTGTTTGAGCTCATGCTCTGCTGGTTGAGCCTGTTGTGGAACAGATGAAGTCAGGATGAACTCTTTGTAAATTAGGCCTCAGGTTAACCTTTTAAATGTTTAGTTCCATTTGATGAAACACAGAAGCTGCATTTAGATCATAGATGTGTCTAAAACTGCAAATATCTGTTCCAGTGTTTCCTTTAAATAACAATTACAGTTAAAATATCACATCAGTAAGTTAGCTTAAATGATAACTAATTAAAAAAAACAGATCCTCCTCCTTCTTCCTGCCGTCTTCTTTATCTTTTTCTCCAGCAGAAACAGGCAGTTGTTTATCATTTGACTTGTGCAACAAAAGTCCAGCTTTATTGAATACAAAACAAAAATGCTGATACAGCTAAAAACATATTGTATTGTTCTGCTGTTTTTAATACCTCTGTGCTTTTATTTGGTGAATTTATTTTCATGATTACAATTTCTGCAATTTCTAAATTTGCTTGCAGCTTGTTGTGTTTTATGTCTTGAAGTTCAGACTTTTGGCTTCAGAAACAGATGCAGTTTTCTAATGGTGTAATGTTTTGTTTAAATGCTTGTATTCTAAAGCTTTATGGTGGTTAATGTTCACATGATCCAGTTTTTGTATGAAGTAAAAATCAAAAGGACTGAATGACCTCTTCCCTTAGAGCTTAAAGCAGTTACTCTCTATAACCACTAGATGGCACACCAATTTCACAGTGTAAGAGAAAACCACAATGAGTAGGATGTTGGTGGAAGTTGGAGTCGTGTTTGGTTCCAGCAGTGGAGGATCCTCTGAAGGAGAAGACTTCCTCCAGACCTCAGTCCATCACCACGAATTAAACTCTGATGTTTCAGTGAGGAGAAGACTGGATCATTGATGCAGCGTCACAGCGGCGTAGAGATGATGAACGTTAGTTGATCTACATTTTTCATGAATTCTCCGTGTTTCTTCTCCTGGCAGATACGCAGGATTCCTTCTGGGAATCACCAACACGTTTGGGACGATCCCGGGCGTCGTGGCGCCAATCGTGACGGGATACTTTACAGAAGAAGTGAGTCTCAAAGAAGCTTTATTTTTAATTCGTTCTGCTCCAGAAGTTCTTATTTTCTGCTGTTGGATTCTCCTCTCTGGTCGTTACCTTTTAGTTTATCAACAAATTAAGGCTCTCAAACTGGAACAAACGGCTAGATCTAAACAATTAGAATATCCTAAATGAGTTCAATGTTTCTTTATAGATTCATCACATCTAGAGTGAAATATTTCTGGGCTTTAATCTTTAATTTTTAATGACTATTATGGCTTCGAGATAAAAACGGATTACATTTTCTGAACCTTCATCTCTGGTTGGCAGCACACCCTGGATGGCTGGAGGAAGGTGTTCTGGGTCGCCGCTGGGATCAACATAGGGGGAGCCATCATCTATATGATATTCGGAAGCGGAGAGATCCAGGCGTGGGCCATCGAGGAGGAGGAGGAGGAGGAAATAAGGACCTGAGAGGAAGAGCAACTGGTCTGTGAAGTAAAACCAAAGAGAAGAAGCCAAAATGGGACAGAATCCATCAGTTGACTTTAGGTCAATAAATGTATTTACTGGTTAGTTTGCGTCATTAGGAGCCAATGTCTTCATTTATTTTACTGGAAACAAAAAAAACTGCATATTTTTCTACCGTTTTACAAAATGTTTGCATCACCTCAGACTCTGATGTCGTATTTTTCCCAGATTTCCCGGTAATGACTGAAGATGGTTTTGATCAGTAGTTCTACAGGAATATTGAAGGTTTCCACAGATGATGTTTGCTTGTTCACTCATCAGTCTGATGCCCAACTATTTTCAGGAGAATCTGACCCTTTAGTGTCACTGATTCCTGTCCTGCATGTTCTGATGATTCATTCAGTTAATCAAGAGAAAACAGCTGGACTTCAGTTCTTGTATTTGAAGATGTTTCCTTCTTCATCCACAGAGCTTCCTTGGTTCAGAGCTGGTGAGCGAGAAGTTCCAAACTTTCCGATGTTTAGGCGCCGTCTAAATATCATCAACTACAAGAAATCCAGGCCAGTTATTTCTGGTTTTTTGTGGATTTTTTCTTGCATGCTTCACAGTTAATCTGTGGAACCTTTACCCAAAATAAAAAATAAAATTATGGCCAATCCTTCAGTTTAAATCCATAAAATCCCAGAGATGACACAGAAAATGGCTCTGATCAGCTGATTTCCAAACATTCTTCATTTTCCCTTTTAAACTTGAGAAATGAAACCAAGGTTCTGCAGGTCCGATGTCTCTGGAAACCAACTAACAATAGCAGTGGTTTTTGTATCTTTTAATACTTCTTATAAAAATCTCTCACTGCTTAGAGTCAAAGGTCATCACTACTCAGCAGGTTCGTCCCTCTTCCTTCAGGGAATCCATTTTAACCGCTTTCTCGTTGTGCGTTTAGTAGAAAGCCGTAGATCCTGGTCTGAAGAACGATCTTTCTTCCTGCGTCGGATCTCGTTTGTTCCCCTGGTTTCCTCAGATTTCTTTTGTGACTTTTTCCAAGTAAAAATCTAGAAATGCACCAAAGGTTTCCATGTATCCCTTTTCTTCCCATAATCCTTTGCTGCATCACTATCTCTGTCAAATAAACTAGTAAAAAACTCATGGACCTGGTTTTACTTATCGGACCGGTTCCAATAACTGAAAAAGTGACCAAGATACGGATGTTAACATCCATCCCTGTAAGAATCCAAAGGGAAACCTGAGGTGCTTTAAAGATCAACATCTGCAGAAACAAAGGTCGGATTATGTCAGTTTTCTCAGTAATCCTGAACAAAATATTGGTCAGAAAATCCCTTTTCTACTTTAAAGTCTTAATAAGCCTAAACTTCTCTGTCTTTCTGTATTATTTTTTTGTGCTTTTCTCACACCGGAATAATGAGAAATATTAAAATCTTTGTTCTGATTTGCTTAAAGGGGAGATAGAAATCTGAACACTGAATCCCTCAAATATGTTTATTATATTTGGTTTCAACAAAAACATCTCATTCTCCCTTTTCTCTTTTATTAGTTTGTTAAAGTCGACATTAAAGGAAGAGGCTTTGTCCTGCTGTGCCTCAGAAGGGGGACAATTAAATACCAGTCTGGGTTTTTTTAATTTTATTTTTAACATTTACTCCATCGAGGTTAAAGCTGACGTTTGCATAAACACGCACTTTAATGCTTTTGATTAATTAAGACATAAAGATCATGTTAATAAAAAAAATCTGCTGAATTTATTAAATATTAAAAGATCTGTGAGAAGAATCACACATCTGAGCAGGACCGGTCCGATCGGCTGGATTTAATCCACAGTGGAGGTGCAGTTTCTCTCACCTCAAGTATGGCCACCAGGGGGCGTTAGAGACCCTGAGCAGGGTGGTGTTCTCAGGCAGTAACTGGAGCGTCTGACAGGGCAGACAGAAGTTAACCAGCAGCTTCTTCACTCTTTGCAGCTTCCTGGACCCATCGGCTTAAAGAAAAATTTAAAAAATCAATTTATGGACTCGGGATGAAAAACTGTTCCGATTTGCTGTTTGTGTTTAGATTTGACTTGGATTTTATTCTTAAGATTTGATGTTAAGATGCGTATTTAAAGGATGAATTTTAAATTTGGTGATTTATTCCACAATCATTCCAGCAGCCTCCGTTTGTTCCATCCGTTGGATTTGATATTTCATTCTCTGTTGCTTTCAGGAGGTATTTCAGTCAGAATTTTCAGCCTGGGATTTTATCAGATATACGAGAAAATGCTAATTTTTATTGTTGAAACCCAAACTCTGCACTTACGCTGCTCAGGAACAGCTGATTTTACCCTCAGTTTTACTGAGTAGAGACCAAAATAGAATCACTTGTGTAATCGTCTTTAAATTGAAGGTACATGAACTCTTCAGTCCGACCAAATGTGAGAAAGACAAACAGGATTTTAAATTCCACTTACGTCCTGTTTTAATGGAACTCTGCAGACTGCGATAAAACAAAGCACTTTCCACTAATGAAACATCACCAAATGCCTTATCTGCCAAGCCACTGGCAGGTGCAGCGTTAGTTCTTCTTTTATACCTTTGGTTGGTTTTAGACTGAGAGACAAAAATAATAAAGTTTTTTTTGTGAGAGTAAGTTTTCAGGATGAATGAAATGGTTCACTTGATTCATTTTGTTCTGTTTTCTTTTACAACAAATCTGTTTTTTAATATGATATCTTAATGTCTGCTAAACCACTGCAGAGAAGTTAGTTGCACAGTAATATTTATAAATGGATGAGAAATGTGCCTTTCAATTATGGAAATATATGTACAAAAGATCCTTTTGTATTTGTTTGTTTTAAGATGTAATTTTTTTTTAAGAAAGATAAAATTGCTGAAAATCAGCAGAAATTCTCTAAAATGTGTCTGGACTCTTGTTTCTTTTTTTTTTTTTTTTGCTTTGTTTCAACGTTGGAAGAAACATCTCTGTTAAAGATTTGCTCCCTCAAACCTTTACAGTCATAATTGTTATAAAACAACTTTATTAGTGTTTTGGGTCCTAATGTTCAGACTTTGAGCTTCAGAAATGGGTCCAATTATCTAGTTGTGACCTTAATGTTTTAACAACAGTTGCAGTCTGCGGATGCATGCAAGTAAATGTGCAGAATATTTAGTTTTTATATGAAAAAAGGTGGTTGCCATGAATGACCAATAGCTTCTGTGGGAGCAGTTACTCTTCTTAACCACTAGATGGCAGACCAGAATAAGTAGCCATTTCTAAAATTAAAAAACGGTAATTATAGTTGATCAAAGAGATTATATATTAATATTTATTTTGTTTGTCGGAGTTAAAACGCCATAGTTGTATATAATTCTTGTAATTATTTGGCATTAAATATATATCTAAAATACCAAATGTATTAAGCTAAATTAATTACCTATAGTCCAGTGGGATGGTTTTATGCTCAATTTTGTTGATCTCAGATTTAGAGTGAATAACGGATTAGTTTATTGACCTCTTTAAAATGTGACGTCTTAAAATAAAGTGTGATTATGTAAAATCGGGCTCACGTTATTCTAGAATTATTTTAAAATATATTTTAATAATAATACAGCATTTTATTCCAAATATTGCTTGTATTTTCTTCCTCTTTAACAGCTTAATTTAACCACAGAGGGATTCATGGGTTCGGGTTAACTGTCGTTTTAACCACCCTGAGCCTCCTGTAGTTCCAGCATAAAATCAAGAGCTCACATTTTCCTTCCAATGCTTCCAGGAAACTCTTCCTGGGATGGTATTCTATAGAAAATGAACCGCTGCTCCTTCAGCTGTTTACATGTTTAAAAACTGAGGAGAAACATTTTCAGTTACAAACGACACATGTATATATATTTATGTATTTGTTGAAGAGAATCATTACTTCTTTTTTTAATAGAACCAAGTTCACCAACTTCTGAAATGAAATTATATGTTAAAACTGAATTTAAACTCTTTGCTCCCTTTTAAGCCATTTGTTGTTAAGTTTGTGTCACTGACTGTCGACCACCAGCAGCTGTTTGAGACTTTCAGCTCAACGCTGGAACTTGCATCAGACCGCGGAGTCACCCGGATGTTGATGACGTCACTTGACGGAACCGAAGCTGCGTAACATTAAATACCGTCCTAACAACCATTAGACCAGTCGCTGTATGGTTCCTAGCATGTGTCGCTGAGGTTTGTTAGCTTTAAACATGTTAACTTTATGTAAATAACTTCACTACATAACACCCATCTGTTATATGGAATAATAGATTCATACTTCATTGTTATAAGTCAATATTTTGCAAAGGTTGGATAGAGAAACACGTGATCTCTTGTAAAGTTAAGCTGCCCTGAGTTTCTCTCTTCTCCTCCTCCACTCTGCTTTGGTAACAGCTAACCTGAACCCTGCAGTTGTGTTTCTTCTCCTTACAAGCTGCCCTGGCATTATCAATTGTTTTGCTGAGTTTCATTAAAGTCTTATTCTCTCAGTTGCTCAAAGCAATCTTATCTATATCATGGAAACACTAGTTTTGATAATAAATGATAATTTAGGTTTTGGTTGCACACTGGTCTACAAAGCTCGCAATGTAATAGGACTGAATTAGTTCCCTAAAAAAAAAATATAACACTAGTTCAGTTTGGAGAATCAACAGACAAACCGTTTGTGCCATGTGTGGTCCTGCACCCACCGAGTGGGGCTTTCACTGCAGCCTAGTCTGCACTTTAAATCTTCCAGGGTTTGAAAGGAGACAAAACCCTGGGAGATTTGGAGGTATTCATTTAATTTCTAAATTAATTTGTGAAAATCAAAAAGGGGTTTTAATCAATATTTAGACCTTTGATGACAGAGTGTCAAATCTTGAGTTTTGCTTAAACTGAACAAAAACATCTTAGATAAAGCTCAGCAGCAAAAATTAGATAAATAAATGCAATATTATCTACTTCCAATATAAAATAATCCAGGAATTAGAATATTTTATCGTGCAGTTCGTTCAGGAAATCAGATTTATTATCCTTTTTATGTTGAATTATATCAGTGGTATTCCACAATTTTATTTATTTTCTATACACTTCCTGAGATGAAAAATCCTCCAAACATGTTGAGACTGTTTATTATTCTGGAACAATTTTAGTAATAAACAGCATTTTATTCCAAATATTACCTTTATTTTTTAATCACTCTCAGACCACATCATTAGCTTGATAAGCTTGCGAAAAAAGAAAAGAGTTTGGATAAATTGTTAGGCAATGGTACTACTTTGATCATAAATATGATTTATTAAGTGCTAAAATCACTGGGTTGAGACTTTCCTTTTGTGTCTTATGTTTATTTTTACTTAAAACATATTTAACTTTCCAGGATCTGATAAAAGCAGAAACGTAGCATTCAGTGTAAATTTGAACCTAGCTGTGGTGGATGTAAAGGATTATTGGTGAGCTGTTATGAGAGGATGGTTTTCTTGTTCTTAATTTTCCAAAGTTTCACACAATAAAATCTAGTTTGTCAAAAGTAAGAAGAATGATTTTAAAGGCAAATAGAGATTTTAGTTACCACTACAATCTTCCTTTACTGTGATATCTGGAAGAAAACCTTTGGAGAGCAAATACTTAGAGCACAGAAAACATCTTTTGTGTTGGAATTTGGTGCTTAAGCTTTACAGCAGCACTCCTCATGTTTTTAGGATGTGAAATAATGCAGATCATGGCTTTGACATTTAAAGAGTGACACGAGCCGTTTGCAGGGTAGAGCGTAGAGACGCACATCAACGACCCAAACGGCTCCGACAGTGTGTTGTAAATGTGCTTTATTTGCATTAACTGCCCCCTGCAGCTCTGGACATGTTACCATCCAACTGCTGACGATGCAGTTCACACTGAACGAAGCTCCATGGTCTGTGTGCAGAGCAACAAATGCTGGGTTTCTGAAGCCAACACAGATCATAACCTGTCTTTTTTTCTGATCTGAGTAGACATGAGATGATTAATCGGATTAATCATGATCAAGTAATTGGTGTTATAATCATCAACTAATTTGGTAATTGAACTGAATTGTTACCTAGAATAATGGTACACAGACTCTACTCAACGTTGTTTGTTGAACGAATAAACTAATGAAAAAAAATACTGAAAATTATAATTATAAACATAATGTAGATAAAGTTTTTCTATTAAAGGTTAATTTATTATATAAATAAATATTTAGATGTACATATATTTTTAAGAGGTTTTGCCATTCGTAATCCATTTAAAATAAACAAATCTTTGCTGATTTATAAATGCTAGTTTACTAAAAGTATCTCTTTTATTGTGATTTTATTTTAAAAAATAATCAACAGATTAAGTGATTATTAAAATAATTGATAGATGCAGCACTAGACAATTTGTCATCTTGAATGTTCTGGAACCAATAACACTAGTTTTGATTTGGTAGCCTCGATGTACAGTTGATCTTTGGGACCTTTGTGATGAAGGAAAGAAAGAGGATGACGAGGAAACAGGATTTGAATAATCCCATCATGATTCCAATCATATCTTGTTTTCCTCATTCTACACCAACATTCACACAGGATTTGTAGGGTTTCCACTCCCCTCCTGTTATCTGTGGCTGCAGTAATGAAAAAACATCCTGAGTCTGATGGACGTCGCTTCTTCCTGCAAATCACAATTTAATGAATCTGGTTCCAGTGGAGTTAGTGAAATAACCTGAGGTCCAAAGTGAAACTTTTAGTTTTTTTTATTTAACATTTAATTTATGACTCTATTTTTTTAACTCATACAGAATCTCTCCAGGTCAGGAGGTGAGACACAGCATCAGGCAGGAGACGGGAGCTTTGATCAGGTCGGTACTTTGGATCGTTGCTGGTAGAAAATGAGAAACAAGGAAAAGGGATTAATGCTATGAGCTGGTATCAGTGGCCTCAATGCAGCAGAGATGTTGGAGTACATGCCTTCTTCATCAACACAGTGGAAGCTGGCTGTAGCTTTGAATGAAAGGGAAACTTACAAAGTGGGAAACATTTTATTTAATTTCGCCTTTATTTCTACAGGTTGTCTCACTTAGATCCAAGATCTCATTTATAAGAGAGACCTGTTCCGATAAAAACAAACAAAATTACAAACACAGCAATAAAACAATTAAAATGTTTGAATAAGCTCAAAAAATTAGCTTAATCTTTTTTTTTCAAAGCCATCAAGATGGAAAACTTCAGATCTGCTGCATTTGATATTATTTGAAGTTTTTTGCAGTGTTGCAGGCTTTTAAACACAGAGCTGCATGCTCTGACTGTTCAGCTCCTGGTTACCATAGCGGCCGTCCAACATGACTCATCGCTGACGTGCTGCCAGGATCCGGCCTTCCATCCACATTCTGCATGTGTCACACCTCCTCCTCGCTGCGGCTCGGCGTTAACAGACCGACTCTTCCTCAGCAGCAGAGCTTCCACTGAGGAAGACTCCCTGGTGGACATGTTAACAATTAGGGGCAATGGGGACATCTGCAGAAATCACTGTGAACAATGAACACAGTTATTTTGAAATAAATATGTTCATTGAGTTTTAGGTGTTTCAGGTAAAGTCAACATTTGAAAGCAGTTCAAATGTGAAAGAATGATCAGAAAATCTCACAAACTGACTGTTTCTGTCATATAGTGCAGGCTTAGGTCTCATTAATGAGCAAAAATGAATGCAGTTCAACCAAAGCAGTGATTTATCTGCACTATGGGGACAAAGGTGGTGGGATCTTTGCACACCCAGCTGGATGGTGGCCATAAAAACAAGCTCTTCTCTCACTGCGTTTCCACTGTAACCTCACCCAGATTCCTGCTCCTCCTTTCGGATCCTCAACCTGTTTTTTTTTCTTCTCTTTGTTAATTTTTTGGTGTTGGTTCTGACAGAATCACACCTTTCCAAACTGATACGACCTTTCCAGGTTCACTGAGCCCTTCTTCACTCCCAAATATTGCTCCTCTTTCTAGAATTAAGAGTGTAAACAGTAAAATTATTTCTCACGCTGGTCGAACTTCTTCCATGATGGATTTAGAAGTAAACCTTTGATAAATAAATATAAATCCACGCCTCTTTATTAGACAGGAGGAGCATTTTGCTGGTAAATTTCGTCTAATATTGACCATAATATATTGACCATACATTTTTATTGATAATATCTATTATTATTCTCTTGGGAATCCCGTCTCTCTGACCTACAGAGGACCTCAAATACTCAGAGGCTGCTTACATGCCTTTTAACTTTGTTTCTCACCTGCTCTTAAGTTTCTTTAAACAGAGGGATGATATGCTGCTCATCTGTCAGCCTACTTCATGTACTTAATGTGTTAAAAATGACTTTATCCATATAAAGAGAGAAACAGAAGTATTTTCTGTTTATTAAAAACTACTTTTAGTATCTATGTTTGTCTTTTATTGAAAAAAAATTCAATAAAAGACAAACATAGATGCCAAACATTTGAAACATTGAAGTTGGAGATTTAAAAAGGAGAATGGGGTAAATTTGTAAAGGGATAAATAGTTTCCCACATTTTTTTAAAAGATAGTATACAGAGAACTTTATTACTACCTGCAGTAAACCCACAAGGTGAAACAATCAGCACTAAAAAATGATGTGAGACATTAAAAGTTAGTCTGATTCTAATATTTAGTTGATATTTGGGCATTTAAAAATAATGTTATTAAAACTACTGTAATAGTTGAAATCAGGTGTCCTGAGTGACTGTTGGTTGCTCCTGCACCTGCCTGTAACGCTGACCTGCTGCTGATCTATGTCAGTCTGAGGTCCATATCTGTCCATATCAGCGATGGTGAACAGAAGCTGACAGAACCACAGTCAGAGCAGGAGAAACCGGCTTGTTTCCACTAAAAACAGCTCAGGCCACATTTTTATGCCCCAGTTCTGATAGTTACTCAATGTGGTGGAAGCGTTTTTCATAAGGCGTTTTGTTCTGATAATCAGCCGCTCGGCTCGCTTGACAGGTTTGGTAACGGGAGCCTGTTTGGACCTGAGCTTCTTCCATCAGGATGTTCTATAGATCAACTGCTTTATATCAGGTTTGTGTCTTCGTTCCTCTGCTCTCTCTGCACTACCTACCCCCACCCCCCACCCCCGTCCCTGATCTTTGCTGACTGAAAGCAGCAGCTGCAGAGTTAAACTGGTTCATACCTTTGATGAAAGCAGCCCAGCACGATCCGGGGTTTTATAGTTAACTGAACGGACCAAAACCTTAACGGTGCTATAGCAGACATTTTAATCAACTGAAATAAACAAAAGCTGTAATTAAAAAGGAGAAACTGAAATGTACCAAAATCAAAGATATTTATCCCCTTTGCTTTCTTGTTCCGCAGTTCCTTTAATAAACTGGGAAATGTTTAGTTTTTTTGTCTGCAGTTAAAATCAGCTGGAAAATTTGAGATTTTGCTAAAATTATATATGAATATAATTTTCATCAATAAAACACAGATTCTTTTTAAAATCCTAAGCTGAAAAATTAACCAAAGTATGAAAAGCAGTGAAACATAACATTGAACTGCTGGACGACATCCGATATGCAGATATTTTACCCTTTTAGAGAACAATAATAGATTCTTTACTTACAGATGATGTGTAGTTTTCTCCCTCCTTTTCTGTGCGGTTGTTGCAGAGAGGCGTCCTGGTATCTGCTTCTACAAATTAAAAAAGAATATCCACACCACCGTGTTTTTACATCAGCATCAGAGGCATAATCCTCACCAGAAATAGTGCCTTATGTATCAGTGAATTACACGAATGTGGGGATGGATAATATTATCAGGATGATACACGATGAAAAATCTCATCTAAAAATAAGTAAGAATTCCTCATCTGTCCTAAGTTTTAGCAGATGAATTAGACGATCCGCCAGTGGAGCGAGTATTTATGCCAATAAATAAAACAAGTAGATATTATTCACTTAGAATAAGATGCAGGTAATGTAGTTGTTTTTCCTCTTTTAAACATTTGTCATTTTATTTCATTGACAAATGTTATACTTATTTGCTCAAATCAAGGGAAAATGCACCTGTTTAAAAAAAATACTTAGTAATATTTAATTATTAACAAATTAGAAAAATTAGAACTTCAAGAATAAATGAAAAATAATCATTTTTAAGATTGTAGTAACAAGCAAACCTGTTTCAAAACATATTAAAGTCAATTGGAGGACAGATTGTTAAATAAATAAAAAAAAAAAACTAAACTAGGGTAAAACTCCAAACTATTATAACCTTAAAGAACCCCAGTCTTAGAGAGTGAAGCCTTTTTCTTCAAAAGGTGGACGGGTTCATCCAGGCTACCCTTTGGCGGCCATCAGGCTTCCTTTTAGGATGATAATCGGAGCTGGACAGATAATTTTGTGAAAGGAACCCAGCAGTGGGAGCTCACACTGTGCCCCACACCCAATGTCCTAAATCTGCTTTTGTAAATTTTAAATTGCAGAACACCACAAGCAAGCAAGGAGAGACCTTTGTCACCATGATGCCCTGAGACGACCAATTGGAAGAAGAAGGTTTTGGAGAAGATCAGAATGAAAAGAAACCATCCACAGCAGAAGCAGACATTCAGCCACCTCACACAGCCAGATATCCATGTTTATTGGCCCTAACACTGATTTATCCGCTGCCCCTTGAACTGAACACCTGGAACACCTCCATCATACAAAAAAATCCCACAGTAATAGCAAATTTTACACATGTCATAATTTTAACAAGAAAAAAAGTCTTATTAATAAATTTTACAAAATATTTGCAGTGAATAGAGATGGAGGGAGTGGCAAAGCATGTGCTTCATTCACTCTTAGGGCTTCAACGCTGAATGCACTGATGAATCCAAACATACTGATTCAAGGAAAAAAAACGCTAATATCTGCCAAAAATATCGGCCGGCCGATGCATCAGTCTATATCTATCAACAATGATATTATCTTTTATCCAGAAACTCTTCTAATATTTGTGGCTTTAAGTCTATTTACTTTCTGAACTAAGGGGTAAAAAGGTCTCTCTGGGTGGTAAACGATAGATCCCTGCTCTACAACATCCTGGTTTTCTGTTTGCTTCCACATATTCTGTCCTGAAACCGGTTTCACACCAAGGCCCCCTCCCCAGATTCAATCAAACCTTGAATATGCGTCTGCAGGGTCTCATAAAAACCCTGCAGATAAAGGGTCTCAAAAAGAGCAGAACTTTTACACTCTGTTCCCTCTCAACCCGTTTGAATGCAAATCTCTCTACTCTGAATTAATCTAATCGCACGAACGAGTCGTTCCACCGGTGATACCAGCGGGTGGGTGCAGTGGGAGAGCAGGACGGGGTTTGTCTGTAGGAGGCTTGGAGGCGGCCGTCACCTGATGCCTGCCAGCTTTGTAAAAAGCTGTTAGATCTAAAATGTTACAGTAAAACAAACTCAGTATGATTATAATCATCCCTATCAGATAATATTTTAACCAATAATAGGGGTAGAAATAAATAAAACATTCTTCCATGACATTTGGTGTCACTGCAAACCAATCAGTACACGTTTAAGGGAGACAAGTGTATTTTTCCTTATTTGTTAGTTGTTAGTTCTGCAGCAAATTGAGATGAAATGTGAATATTTGGTGCATTTTTGGGGAAACTAAAAGGAAATGTATCTCTGACTTTTTTTTTGCTTTGTTGGTTGGTTTAAAGTTTCAAATTTGTCAAGTAATATGATTTTGAAATCTCTTAAGATTTGCCAAAAGATATTTCTTCACTTACTAATGAAGCAAAACAAAGTAAAATGTGTCAAACCTGCTGTGAATACGTCTCATTAATCAGTGTTAAGATATTTTTGTCAAAGTTTCACTTGAAGTAAACACTAAAGCCATTTTGACATCTTAAAATGATAACATAAATAAGTATAATTATATTTTTTCTCTCTGTTAAGATCCAGCCTGTTTCTTTAAATAATTTGTTTCATCCTCCTGCTTGTAGACTATCCATAGTCTGCCTTATAAACACACTAATCAGTCAATTTCTTTCAACCTTTAATCTAAATTTAGCCTGTTCTGTAAATTTGGAGTAGGAATGCTTCCCCAAACTTGGAATTTGGTTGATTATTTCCCATATTTTGAGTTGGTGGAACAGTTATGGTGAATATTTATCTAATAGATGTTCACAGTTTTCATATAAGGATTATTTTTGGTTAAACCTGTTTATATATTCCACTATGACTCAGTTGGATGTGATGCTCAGGCCTGAAACAAATCAGTAACTGAAGTGAAAAATGAAACCCTGTCATTCTATATGAAGGGAAAAAAACGTTTTTTAACATATAATATTGAATCATTATTTTCAATATATATTTTGGGGTTTGGAGAAATAACAAAAGAGCATTTTCTTATCTTCACAAATTGGATGCCTAAAAAATCACTTTTTAAGAGTCCATGTATAAAGAACATCCAAATTACACATTTTCATCATTTTCTAATAAATACAACTCATATTTGTCTGCTGCATAACTGCAAAATTCATTCCAATATATTCTTAGTTTTTATATAAATTCATTTTAGTAGGAAGAACAACAAAGAGGACAGATACGTGGATATTTCTGAACTTACAAATGAAATACTGGGTGAAACGTTTTACTGAATATGTGGATCAATATCAACTGGATGTCTTCGTCTCTATGCATCGTGGGTAATTATGCTGCTTCGTGTGTGAACTCCTATCTCAGCTGATAAAACATTACCATGCGTGTTTTTAATCTGCTCCCTCTCCATCCGCGCGGCGTGGTGACGTATTTTGGCAGGAATGCGTGTGATTTGCAGGGTTTTGCGCGGAGGGAGGATGACGGAAAGCTCAGGCCGCCTCCCATTCCGTATAAAACCTCCCAGTCCGGCATTTCTCTTCCTCTTTCTGTTACCTGGCTAAGGGGCAGCAGCTTTGGCCGTGAAAACCCAGAAACACCGGTATGTACCGCTCTGACTCATTCATTTACTCGAAAGAAGTACCACGGTTGTGCGCTTTGAGTTTTTCTCTTTTTATAGAAAAGAAAATGAGCTTGGTCTCTTTAATTTAATTACGACATGTCTGAGTTTCAGTTTTACGGTTATGTAACCAGACCGTAACCTGAGGTTTATTTTGACAGAGTTGTCGATTGTAGGTAAAATACAAGCATAATTAGGGAGTCTGATATCCAGAAAAGCCTTTGTTCTAAGACGTTTAAAGTCGTCGGATTAAAACGGAGGTGTAAAGGATGTGTTGAGAAAGGAACAAAGGAGGCTAGTAAAGCCATACATCCGGGGATGCTTATTGGCATCTGGTTCCTCTCCTCCGGGGAACAACTGGATCAGTCTCCCAGTAACAGGTGTTGGAGTTTGGCTCCGGGAGGACTAAGGATATTTGGGGCTCTTTGTAACTTTATCCGACGTGGCCCAGGCAGTAACACGTGTCTCAGGCTGGCCTCGGGCCCGCTGCGGCCTAGCAGCCCCCGCCTCATAATTACCGCTAAATATGAAATGCTGTGAAACAACTGAACAATAAAAGTTTAATACCTTTAGCCATAAGTGTACAAAATTTTAATGAGTTTTTTTTAATTTTTTAATGACGTAGACTTAAGAAATGATTGATAACCGGCTTAAGATAGCGGCACTATGTTGGCAACTTTAGCATGTAGCTTCCTTCTCGAACGTTTAAAACTGAAATATCTGCTTTGACCATTTTCTTCTACTAGAAACTAACACAATGGGAAAGGAAAAGACCCACATCAACATCGTGGTCATTGGCCATGTCGACTCCGGGAAGTCCACCTCCACCGGCCACCTGATCTACAAGTGCGGAGGAATCGACAAGAGAACCATCGAGAAGTTCGAGAAGGAGGCAGCTGAGGTAAGAGACTGTTTCATGGTCATTCTTTATAACTTATAAAGCCGTTTTAGCCTCGTCCAAGATGGCGGCGTCGGCATGCCCAACTGGCCGGCACGAGGGTGTAGTTGTAACTGTGTGCGCGCACGTGGGGTGGGGCCTGCCGGCGGGAGCGGCTAATGGTGACTGTGCATTTTACTGGGAACAGGCCGCAAACCCTTCAGAGAAAAATGTTGGATTAAAGTTGGATTTGAGTTTTGGATCTATACTTGACATAATTTGTTTTTCCTTAAGTGTATTTAATGTAAATAACTGGAAGTCGAGGAGATACTTTGGAAAGCTTAACCTGCTGTTATGAATACAATTTTTACATGAATACGGTTTATTAATATTAGTAGTTTATTGCTGCTATAAAGGGTTCATACATTAAATCTTATTGGGGATTTCCCTTGTAATAAAGCTGCAGTTTGGCCTCTATAAAGGTTTGAACTTTACATATTCATATGGAGCATTGTAGTGTTTCCTGTGTGTTTGTTATAAAATGCTTGCTCAGAATCTGAGTAGTCTGTATTTTTGTAATGTATTAAGTTAAATTGGATTAATGTTTTCATAGATGGGAAAAGGCTCCTTCAAGTACGCCTGGGTGTTGGACAAACTGAAGGCCGAGCGTGAGCGTGGTATCACCATCGACATTGCTCTGTGGAAGTTTGAGACCAGCAAGTACTACGTGACCATCATTGATGCTCCTGGACACAGGGACTTTATCAAGAACATGATCACCGGTACCTCCCAGGTAGGAACTGTCCACACAGCTTCACAAACTGGGTTTTCTGAACGTTTTCATCTAAAGAGGCGTTACTTTTCCAGGCTGACTGTGCTGTCCTGATCGTCGCTGCTGGCGTGGGTGAGTTCGAGGCTGGTATCTCCAAGAACGGCCAGACTCGTGAGCACGCCCTGCTGGCCTTCACCCTGGGTGTGAAGCAGCTCATTGTTGGCGTCAACAAGATGGACTCCACTGAGCCCCCTTACAGCCAGGCCCGTTTTGAGGAAATCCAAAAGGAAGTGAGCACCTACATCAAGAAGATCGGCTACAACCCTGCCGCTGTCGCCTTCGTCCCAATCTCTGGATGGCACGGAGACAACATGCTGGAAGCCAGCAGCAAGGTGAGACCCCTTGGAGCACATCCGGATCTGAGTTTCTGGAGGTTTGAATATCAACTAATCTCTAATGTCGTTTTAGATGAACTGGTTCAAGGGATGGAAGGTTGAGCGCAAGGAGGGCAATGCCAGCGGTACCACCCTCCTGGAGGCCCTGGATGCCATCCTCCCACCCAGCCGCCCCACAGACAAGCCCCTCCGTCTGCCCCTGCAGGACGTCTACAAAATTGGCGGTAAGCAAAGCAGAGGAGTCAGTTTTACAGAGTAGCTCTTTTCTTTATGGACACTGCATGGTTATGATGCATTTATCAATGTCAGGTATTGGAACTGTCCCCGTCGGTCGTGTTGAGACTGGCGTCCTGAAGCCTGGCATGGTCGTCACCTTCGCTCCCCCCAACCTGACCACTGAGGTGAAGTCTGTGGAAATGCACCACGAGTCTCTGCCCGAAGCCGTGCCTGGAGACAATGTTGGCTTCAACGTCAAGAACGTCTCTGTCAAGGAAATCCGTCGTGGCTACGTTGCTGGTGACAGCAAGAACGACCCACCAAAGGCTGCTGAGAGCTTCAACGCTCAGGTAGGTGCAGCTGGCTGCAGGAAATGGTTTTAGAAATCCAGCTAGCAGCATCAAATAAAACTAATTTCTATCCACAGGTCATCATCCTGAACCACCCAGGTCAGATCAACGAGGGTTACGCCCCCGTCCTGGACTGCCACACAGCTCACATCGCCTGCAAGTTCAAGGAGCTGATCGAGAAGATCGACCGTCGTTCCGGCAAGAAGCTTGAGGACAACCCCAAGTTTGTCAAGTCTGGAGACGCTGCCATTGTCAAGCTGATCCCACAGAAGCCCATGGTGGTGGAGCCCTTCTCCAACTACCCTCCCCTCGGTAGGTTTCTGTTTAAATGGTTAACGAACATGGAGGGTTTCCAGGCTAGGAGTTCTAACATTGCTTCACCGTGTTCCAGGTCGTTTCGCTGTGCGTGACATGAGGCAGACGGTGGCCGTCGGTGTCATCAAGGCTGTTGAGACCAAGGAGGTGTCAGGAAAGACAACCAAGGCTGCAGAGAAGGCCCAGAAGAAGAAATGAATGGTCGTGCAGGACATCCAACAACAAGACGTGTGCCGGCAGCTGCGGGTCACCCCCTCCCCCATCTACTCTCACCACCCTGGGACATCTTCTCTGAGGCACAGCTCTTTACTCAAGGACTGGCTTATGCTGATTAAAACCCATCGCAAAAGTTTCCGCAGGAAAAAGAACTTTATGGCACTAAACCTAAAGATGGTGCCAATTTTCAGTTCAGTTTGAGTTGGAAATGGTTTAGAACTGTATCTCAATGTTAAAATGCCACAAGTAATTGGAAAGAAAGCTGCTGGTAACTAATAAATGTTTCTGAAAAAATTGCAATTGAAGTGTCTGCATCCTTCAGTTGGTATAGTTGAAGCAGTGTGAACTGGGCTGCAGCTGTTCATGCTGTCTGGTGCTGGTCATCCCAGTGTTCAGCCAATGGTGTTTCTTATTCCAGTCCCAGAACCAACCAAGAACCGGAGCAGCCCCCCCCCCTCCCTGGGCAGTATAAAAGCTCTGCCCAGATCAGGTTCTGTCCTTTTTTTTTTTCGTCTCCTGTAACTCGGGCTTCTTGGTTTCGGTACTAAGGTGGGTGAGCTTTGAATTTGTTTAATGCTGGAATGTAAATTGAAGTAACAACCAATATAAATTGGATAAATTATGACTTTGGTAGAATTAACGAGTAGGGAAAGGGCAGCCTTAAAGAGAATTATTTAAGATTAAACTGCAGTATTTGCAAGGAAGAAATTTAATTTTATCCTCATGAACGAGCGTGGTCTGGGTTTAGCTGCGCGCGTTCACAACCCGACAACATGGCGGCAGGGCGCAACATGGAGGACTGAGACCGGTGCTATGAGCACGTGGTCTGTGACGCAGCGGCACTAGTGTCGAGAACGAGCACGTTTTTCCTGAGCTAAATGTTAAACTAGTCAATTAAACCAAACCGCTAACTAATGCCTTCCATGACGTCAGGGGGGGGTTCCTGTTTTAAAGGGAAATTATTAAATGCTTAAAAGGGAAACGCGGCTTTTACCGCGTTAACCAGGATTTATCGGGGGTGAAATGAGCCCATGCGTTTGTCACCTGACTCCTTTTAATTGTAGCCATAGAATAAAATGGGAAAGGAAAAGACCCACATCAACATCGTGGTCATTGGCCATGTCGACTCCGGGAAGTCCACCACCACCGGCCACCTGATCTACAAGTGCGGAGGAATCGACAAGAGAACCATCGAGAAGTTCGAGAAGGAGGCCGCTGAGGTGGGTTCCTGCAGCACTTAGTTTTATTGAAGCCTTTATCAGAGCGGAGATCGGCAGAGCTGCACATTTTCATGGTAAACTGCCATCTAGTGTTCAAAGTGTGTACTGTCACCTCTGAAACATTCCAGCAACTGTTAAATAAATCCGAGTGAAAAGGTTTTTCACTTGGTGCAAAATACACCAAAAGAAACATAATTTTTAAAAAAGGATAAACCTGTTAACATAGACTATAAGCTCTATGAAAGTAAAATGTTTTACATATAACAAAAGATTAAGGGACACTTATGTTGCTGAAGGAAGGATTGACAATGAAAAGATTTGGGATCTAAATTAAAATCACTGACATTTGACGAGTTAAACTCAACATGTTTTTATTCAAAAAAGATCCTAACCAAAAGTTTGATAAAGAATAATATACACTACAGAGCCAAAATGTATTGTGCTGTCATGTCAGATCACATTTTATTTATGAGGTTCATGTTAGAACCCAATAAAAGGCAAATCAGAAGGTAATCAAAATTTTCCACATTTAGATATGAAGGATTTAAACAAGGAAGACCTGCAGGATGTTATTTTTTAAATCTATAACGATTTGCATCTGATTTCCTACTGAAATTTAGACTTCTTATCCTAAGAAAAGTGTGTTTTGTTTTTAGTTGTGAAGGAAAAAAAATTAAACATTTATGAGATTTATGTTTAACAATACATTTCAACAAAACAAAACAAAATAACATTGGGCAATAAGTCCATCCACCTGGTTTACTGCTTTACTGAGATCTCAGTCCAAATCAGTGAATTTTATTTACTTTCTGTTTTCATCTAAAAGGGTCTTAGGTCCAACTAGATCCAGTGGTTTAAAAAAATATAGTTTAAATAACGGTGAGTAAATCTGACTGAGCTGTAATTTAGTGAAGAATGTTTATATATATATATAATAAAAGAGTCACGTTTAAATAGAAGTTCGTTGTTAAATATCTAAATATTTTTTATTTCTCTGCTTTTATGTTTTTTTATGGGGTTTTTTAAGTTACAACTAAATAACTGCCTCATGATGATAAAAAAATCTTCTGTCATCACCACAAAATGATGTCATTTCCTGTTGAGGTCATTCAAGATATTTTATGTTTTCATAGATGGGAAAAGGCTCCTTCAAGTACGCCTGGGTGTTGGACAAACTGAAGGCCGAGCGTGAGCGTGG
>JAUZNJ010000040.1:369611-395825 GCA_034780135.1 Jordanella pulchra
ACACCTTTTGAATGCAATTACTGAAATAAATCTACTTTTTCATGGTATTCTAATTTTATGACCAGCACCTGTATATCCTCATATAAACAGAAATGCGGGTCAATTTGCTATTTAATTGGAACCCAGATATGCATATGAGCCCTGAAGAGTACCTTTTTTAAAAGTTGTAAGTAGCTCTAAAAACATTAAAATTTTACTTTAAATTGATGGTACACACATTCTTAAATCCACCTGAAATAATTTTTTACAAAGTGTTTTCCAGCTGGTACTTATTTGTAAAAAAAAGCATACTTGGGTCCAGTGAAGAAACACTTCAGTCGCACTGACTGAAGGGGATTTATAGTTTTAAAAAGTAGCTATGACCTCTATGTGTGGATAAACTAAATAAACTTCAGCCATACCTTTAAAAGTCATCAACTATAACAGTGACTTAAATAATAGAAGTATTGCCTTTTTTGTATAGGAACTCTAAAATGAAATGAATGAATGTACTCTAAAATGAAAAACAAAAATAGCTCCAACTTATAAGTATTCCTTCAACTGGTAACAATTGAATTGAGCTGATTCAAGGATTTTTGTTTAGTTTATAAATTGTTATGGTAAACTTAATCTACTTGTTATAAATTCAAGCAATTCATTTAAGTGGGAGCTGCAGTCTCTTTTTAGAGTGTATACAAATAATAGCTCACTTCTTGAGTCATACTGGACAAATAAATACACAAAAATTGGAATAATATTTAGATAAAGAAATATCTAGATCTTTTCTCTTACATTTAAAATTGATATAAATTGTAATAGTCTGACAGAAACGCCTATTTATGAAAAGTAAAATCCATCTGTTTGAAATGCCGCAGTCTTTGGTTTTCTTCTCCGGCCTAATTCCTTTCTTCATCTGTCTGCTCATTTTTATTTCGCTGTAGAGCAGATCTTACTCCCCACTTTTTGTTTTTTCATCAAAAAAGCATGAAGGTCTTTGCAAAAAGTCTCTTTGAAATGTCAATGCACTAGCAAAACCCCCCACGGTGTGACTCAACAGAACGCTTCTTCCTCTCCTTGGACCAATGGTTCTGCATCAGTGAGGCGTTTGCATTGCTTCTGGGATGTTGAAAGATGTTCATTTGCTCAGAATAACATGTTCTGCTTTGATTCACTGGTGCACCCTGGGCAGAACATGAAAAATGAACATGATCGTGTAAAAGCAGGACATTTGTTCAACCTAGTATATTCATATTTACATGGAGACTCACAACATTAGCTGCTGGTCATAAATTAAAACGAAACTGCTGTCATTTATGATTCTAAAAGTTCTTTTTTTCTGATTTTAATTACAACAAAAAACTGAGGTGAACTGCAGTTAGAATAATGTAATAATTGTAGTGTTTTTATCTAATGTTTGCTTAGATGATTTTTAGAAATGATAGTTATCATGTGCTTTTATTTTAACATGTAGCATTAGATACATTTCTTAATATGCGTGTATATTCTTGAAGAAAGGAGACGACTTCAAATTCCTTCAGTCTGTATCACCGTGTGAAGAGGAGCCAAGGACCTTCTCCTAAATACACCAAGGTCATAGGTGTGACTGGTTTATTATAAAAGCACACTGAGACTTTGTCTTGGGAAAATACTTAGGGAGGATCCCAGGACAAGAAACCTACAGTAAGTTAATGATGGACTTTTGGAAGGTCAGAATGGTCCTGAGACAAGGAAGTGCTTATGTACAACTCGTATATGCTGACACACAGCTGTGTTACCCCCTTCCTTTAGAGCTGTGTGTTTACTGTGAATTAGGGCCTCTCTATGGTAATAAAATGTGAGGTGGAAGCAGATGAATTCATAACGGAGCAGGGTTCTGCTCGTTCTCCACCCACAGGTAAAGACAATGTCACATTCTTGTGTCTTATTTCATTCATAGATGTTTCGACTCAACAACTGCTACAATCAGCTGTATTCCATGTTTTAATTTGTAATTCTCCATTAGCCTGTCTGTTTTCTTAGCATTAACTCCGCAAACAAGCCATTACATGTACACACCATTTATATTAGCTCTATACAATCTATGTGAGATATTCCTCTAGTTACAACAAAACATTTGGGAAACAAACTTCTTAAGAGAGTTGAAGTAACACCTTGCAATAATATTAACATCTATGTTTTTTTTTATTGTTGCCTTTTTGTCTCAGTAAAGTAAATATGTTGGATTTGAAGGTTCCAGGATGTAAGTTTAGTAAAGTTAAAAATAGAATCTGATATTTGAAGCTGCTTCATAGTCATCACAGGCTGGTGGTGGGTGAACTGCCGAGTTTTGCTCTCAGGTTGTCCTTGTATAATTCAATTAAAGTAAATGATGCAGAGATTGATGGAGCTGCTGGTAAGGTTCAGTATCTAGTTCTGCATTGCAGTGCGTTTAACCATTGAAGAGGGATGCTGCATTTGCTTTAATAGAGTCAGCTTTTATCTGTTCAGGTAATATAGTGCTTAAAGTATGAAGATAAATTTAATTCTAGTCTTTACTGATAAGCACTGTACCTAATGTTAAGCTAGGTTTTTGATGTACGGCTTGTTGTTTGTTCTAACATTCAGGATAGTTCCTGTGTCTTCCAGGCTGAGCCACTATGGGGAAGGAGAAGCTCCATATTAACATTGTGGTCATAGGACATGTGGACTCTGGCAAGTCCACAACCACAGGCCACCTCATCTACAAGTGTGGGGGCATCGACAAAAGAACCATTGAGAAGTTTGAGAAGGAAGCTGCAGAGGTATTATTCAACTATTTTTCTCTTTTTAAGGATTCTGAGCCTTGCAAGTAGAACAGCTCACTTTAAATGTTACCCAGAGAGGTTACTAATTTAAATAGTTCCTGATAAGTTTTCATGAATTCGTTTGTTTTTCCTAAAGACTTTTATTAGGTTAAAAAAATGTGTTAAAATGGGAAAGCTTTGATACTGATGTAAAAAAAAATGGGTGTATGCTTATATTTTCTTCATTTTAAAGTGAGACTTTTGTTCACTTTGTTAATCCTGTATATGAGTAGAGCTCAACAACTGCAACTATTACCTGTAGCAATTTTGGCACCAGGCTGTAAACATTCGATTTGAATTTGATCCAAACTAAGCATGTTTTTGTTCATTTTAATGGTAGATGGGAAAGGGATCCTTTAAGTATGCTTGGGTTTTGGACAAACTCAAGGCAGAACGTGAACGTGGGATCACCATTGACATCTCTCTGTGGAAGTTTGAAACCAGCAAGTATTATGTCACCATCATTGATGCTCCTGGCCACAGGGACTTCATCAAGAACATGATCACAGGGACATCTCAGGTACAATCTAAATAAATCATTCTACATTAAAAGCAATATTCCAGTTCCTTCCTAGTCCCCTTTCTTTTCGTCTTCCAGGCTGACTGTGCTGTGTTGATTGTGGCTGCCGGTGTGGGCGAGTTCGAAGCTGGTATCTCAAAGAACGGGCAGACTCGTGAGCATGCCTTACTTGCCTACACACTGGGAGTGAAGCAGCTCATCGTAGGTGTCAACAAGATGGATTCAACTGAGCCCAACTACAGCCAGAAGCGCTATGAAGAGATTGTTAAGGAAGTCAGCACTTACATCAAGAAGATTGGCTACAATCCTGACACTGTGGCCTTCGTACCTATTTCAGGCTGGAATGGAGACAACATGTTGGAGCCCAGTCCTAACGTGAGTTTGACAGAGGTTTCTCCTGCAAAACCCCTTTTATTATAAGCAATACTTCAACCTTTTAGCTCATTTTTAACATGCTCACTGAGACCTGTAGAATCAGAGATGTAGCCCTTGAGCTCACTTGAAATTTTTTAAATATAATTTGTTAATTTTTCACAGAGTTGAGGTGTCAAACTCTGGTTTTTACAAACCTATAAAGATGCCTCTGTTTCAACACACCTAAATAAATGATTAGATCATTAGCAAAACTCTGTAAAACTCAACTGTATACTGGAGTGGTAATTCAGACATTTCAGGTGTGTTGGACAAAGGACAGATGGACTCCACTCAGATGGACTGGAGTTCGTAAAATAATTATGTAATGATTATCAGTGTCCCTATAAACTCTCAGAGATTAAAAGGCAGTAACAAAAAGCTCTCTCTATAGATGACGTGGTTCAAGGGCTGGAAAATCAATCGTAAAGATGGCAATGCCTCAGGAACCACACTGCTGGAGGCCCTTGATGCCATCCAGCCTCCAACCCGACCTACAGACAAGCCTCTTCGTCTGCCTCTGCAAGATGTATACAAAATTGGAGGTTTGTGATTTAATAGTTTAAAAAAACTAAACAATACATGGTGGTAAAATATAAAATAGAGATGCATCGATAGAGTTTTTTCCAATACCAGGGCTGAGCGCATTGGCTGATGTCCAAAACTGATGTAATTCAACTGTTAAATGAATAAACCATATATCTTGCCATGTGAGTGAAGGTTTTAGCCTTGATATAAACATTGTTGAAAAGGGGAATAAATTAACACAGATATAAATGTATTTAAATGAGCAGCAAAAAGAAAGAAATAACAGCTCAGTGCAGAGTGAACTGGGTTAGTCAATATCAGAGCTGATATCCAATCAAGGTATCAGATTAATGCAACTCTAATATAGAACCCAATTTTAAAGTACTGGTTAATGTACTTTAATAAAAAGCATCTTTTTTCATGAAAAACAGAAACAATTAAGTTTTAAGTAAACTGCCTATGGAGTGTTCTTCTCTGAATGTTAAATAAAAGCTTGTCAGTGTGTGCACCAGCTAAACATGGAGTAAGGTTGCCTTGTTTGTCCATCAGGTATTGGCACTGTGCCTGTGGGCCGAGTGGAAACAGGAATCCTAAAACCCGGTATGGTGGTAACATTTGCTCCTGTCAATGTCACCACTGAAGTCAAGTCAGTGGAGATGCACCATGAGGCCCTGAGTGAGGCGCTGCCTGGGGACAACGTGGGCTTTAACGTCAAGAACGTCTCTGTGAAGGACATTCGCAGAGGCAATGTGGCTGGAGACAGCAGGAACGACCCGCCGCAGGAGGCAGCCGGCTTCACCTCCCAGGTCTGTTTCCATTAGTAAACCAAACAAGACATCTGAGAACTAGACGGGCTTTCTCCAGCTCGACCCTCAGACAAATACGGTTTAAGGAAGCAGTTTGATGCCCTTCATTTGTATTTGCATGCTCTTCAGTAATAACCTGTTTGGAAGCAAAATGAGCTTAATTTCATTTTTAAAATAGGGGAATAACAGTCATTCAGATTATAAAAAACAGCCAATGTCTTTTAGGGATTCTGTTTTGTTTTTCTCTAAGCTTTGGTTTTGTTGCTTCTATTTTTTTCCTAACAAAAAGTACATTTTATTAGGTGATTATCCTGAACCATCCTGGTCAGATCAGCGCTGGCTATGCCCCTGTCCTTGACTGCCACACTGCACATATCGCTTGCAAGTTTGCAGAGCTAAAGGAAAAGATAGACCGTCGCTCTGGAAAGAAGCTGGAGGATAATCCCAAATTCCTAAAGTCTGGGGATGCAGCTATTGTGGATATGATTCCTGGCAAGCCGATGTGTGTGGAGAGTTTCTCTGAGTACCCACCGCTTGGTAAGTGTCCCATCCTGCAACATACTGTACTGTCCACCTCCTGATACTAAATAGTGCCTTGCAAATGTATTCTTACATCTTAAAGTCGATAGTACTGATGATGTTACAACCACAGACTTTGGTTCATGACCATTTTAGGAAAGACAGGGATAAAATTGAAGTTTAAAATAAAGCCAGGTTGTAAAATAACATTCTTGGCTTTGAACATCAGTAAGACATGGCAGTCCTTCTAGATCAAAGATGAGCAACTCTAGTCCTTAAGGGGTGGTGTCATGACACCTTTAGATAAGTCTCTAGTGCAACGCACCTGGATCAAATAATTGGATGATTACCAGGAGTCTGGAGAACCTGAATACTGAGGATGTATTTCAGCCATTTGATTCAGGTGTGTTGGAGAACACTTAGGTTGCAGGACAACAATCTCCAAGGATTGAAGTTGCCTATCCCTGTTATGGACCAAGAGATTTGACAGAAAAATTAATTAGTGAAGCAGTGAAAAGGATTAAAATAAACAATGAGCAGCTGCAAATATCCTCAGCACATATAAGAAAATGTTTCTTCACAAATCTAGAAGATGAGATTAAAACGTGCATATTTCTAAAAACATGCAGGAAGCTACTGTTGGAGTTAAAGTGATGCTGCACATCCTCCTGAATGCAACATTCCCATGTGTATACAATGGTGGGGGCATAATATTTTGATAATGCTTTCTTTAGCAGGGAGAATGAAGTTGGTCAGTGTTGATGTGATGATGAATGGATCTATATTCAGAGATCTTAAAAAGCTGTTTGCTTTAAAAGAATTGAGATGAATGTGTTTGTTTACCCACCAGTGGGCAGTGAGCCCAAACAGCCAGAGCCACAGTGGAATGGCATATCTTTGCTTTAAAATGGTCCAGGTAAAGTTCAGACCTAAAGACTTGAAAATTACTATTCAAAGATGCTCATGTCATCTGACTGGGCTTGGAAAGTTCAGTGAAGGCAACTGGACTTGAAGTTTTCTGGAAGACGTTTCATCTCTCATCCAAGAGGCTTCTTCAGTTCTAACCAATGCAGGAGAAAAGAAACAAAAGGTGCCTCTGATGGGTCATTAACTAGCTTGTCAGAGTGGTTTCAGTCACGTGCCTCTTTAAGGATTGAGTGACCAAAACCACGCTGATAAGCTAGTTAATGACCCATCAGAGCCACCTTTTATTTCTTTTCTCCCCCGTCCTTAATTTTTATTACAGTATATTTATCTCAGTGCTCCCCAGCATCAGTTAGAACTGAAGAAGCCTCTTGGATGAGATGTGAAACGTCTAGTAGAGATAGAACTCTACAAGATTTGTTGCTCTAAATTTATCAAAACATGGTTTTATAAAGTATTTACTTTCTGGAGCTTAATAAAAATTAATGGCACTATTAGTTTTATGCCAAACATGGTTTGGGTTTTCTTGTAAAAAAACAGCTTAACATCATCTTTTTATTTAACACGTGGTGCTGTGTTTTGAAAACATACAATCCCACTGGAAAAAAATGGTTAAGACGATGGGTAATCAGGGACTGCATATCTGCATAATAATCATTATTTTAGCTTCCTAAAAAATAGAAAATAAATTTAATTTACAGATATTAAGAGAGGAAATGTAGATTTTTTTTCTAAATTTCAACAATTGTTTTGGTGAGATACTATTTATGTTTGTTTTTCTTCAGGCCGTTTTGCGGTACGTGACATGCGTCAAACTGTGGCAGTGGGCGTGATAAAAGGTGTGGAAAAGAAAGCCCCCACTAGTGGTAAGATAACCAAGTCTGCTCAGAAGGCCCAGAAAACCAAATGAATGTTGTGTTGGGCTGGTGCCCCAACTGCTCAGCGTGGCAGAAGACCTGCAGACGTCTCGCTCCATCTGCACACCATAGTAAACATCTGGTCCATTATCACAATGCATCGAAAAAGCAGACGAAGGAAAAAACCAAATCCCTCCCATTAGAGATGAACGTGTTAGCACACTGTTGTATGTACGTTTGATTGTATCTCGTTCCGTGCTTGAACATCACAACAGTTTTGCATAACGTTTCAAAGATGTGCCGTTGTAGTTAAATCTAACCTGCTAATTTAGCTAAAGCTGTAGAGATTCTCTTCTCATTGGTCTTTGTAGAAGTAACGCTTCTCATTTAAGCTTTAAAACCAACAAGCTCAGCAGGCGGAAATATACAGCCTGTTTGCATGTTTGCTCATAGCAGCTTACAACCCAGCTTTAGTAACTTAAATCTTTAAACACCCTGTTTGACTTAAGCTTCCTTGCAGTAGCTCCGGTACACGTTACTGTAACATTTGTGCACCTTAAATGCTGTTCTTTGTGACGATACGTTCAAAAGAGTAAAAATGTTTAAAAATGTTTGATTCTGCTGTTTTTTTTTAAACTCTTTGAAACCTGAAAGTCTAAGAAACAATTTATAGAAACATCTTGTTTATAATAACAGAAATCTATACAAGTTAGGTTTTGTTTTATTTTTATCTTGTTTTCATTTTTTTCCCCTTTGCTATTGATAGATTTGGCTTTTACAAGTAAACATAAATCTGCATGTTAACATAATAACATATAAGGATATTAGGTAAGAAGACCACCTGTTTACGTCTTTGTCTGACAATGTTTTTAGGTACTGTTAGCTGACCAAATGTTTTTTGATCAATTTATAAATAAGACATATTCTTTTAGGGTTCCTCTTTTTATGGTCTTCAAGTTGAGATAAATATTTATATCAAATGGTATTATGGCCAAATACCTCAGTTAAGTTTGAGGTACAGTACATCCTGGACACATTGCCAGTCTGTCACAGATTTATCATGACCAGGAAAGTGTATATGTAGCATACATAGCACAGTTAGACAGCATATACTATTTCTACATTTTTTTAAACTGTATTGCGATTTTTTTCTTATGCATTTCACATTTTTTAGGAGATTGCATTAAATATATTTAGCAATATATTTTACTTGATTGGTATTTTTGAAAATATAACCTT
Source organism: Jordanella pulchra (assembly GCA_034780135.1). Classification (NCBI taxonomy): domain Eukaryota; kingdom Metazoa; phylum Chordata; class Actinopteri; order Cyprinodontiformes; family Cyprinodontidae; genus Jordanella; species Jordanella pulchra. The sequence continues at coordinate 378,217 of JAUZNJ010000040.1, forward strand.
TACCAAAGTGATGCAGGGGAAAAAAAACAAGAAGCTTCTTAAAGAATCGATTTTATTCATTAATGAGAATAAAAGTCCATTTGCATTTTTATAACATTGCAGGCTTTCTTAAACTAACAAATGTTATTACTAATGTGTAAATACGTGGACACAATTGAAATAAATTAAAAGACATCAGACAAAACCTTAATGTAGCAATTGTCCGTTTTATGCCCACTACCAAAATTATTTAAAAAGAACTATGTTGCAAAGAGAGAGATGAGGAGTGCAGCGACATGTTTGGAATCAGATGCACATTTTAGTAAATTATCCTCGATGTACCGCAAAATCAAGGCACCAGTATTCTGTAGACGTAAAACAAGAGGTTTGGGCTCTGATGCGGGTATTTATAGCTGAAAATACTCAGTGATATTTAATGTGTTAAATCATTTTCTGGTCATTTCCGTGTGGAAAATATATTTCAATGCAAAAGAGCAAATTATCTTATTTTGTACAAAGCGAACTTTTGGCCACCGAGATGTATCTAGAGGGATGGAGATAAAGAAAAACCCCAAAAAACATCATGCAGTGAAGGTAGGATGTGCTGTGCAAATAAGCATACCTCACATTTGTTTGTCATAAATGCTGTTTGTTACTATTCATTTTAAAAATCTCATAGTTAATTAGTGTTAGTACATTTCTTCATATTTCTTTAAGTTACTGTAGAAAAAATCCTATTACAGAAATTCTTAAAAAAAACGCAGAAGTTTCCTTACATTATAACATTTTGTTGAAACTAGCAAATGTTAAGTTTTCCTAACTTGCTCTACCTTCATCTACTGGTGTCAATATAATCACTTTTGCTCTGACCGTAAACAGCTTGGACTCTTTTTCCTGATGCCTTTTTAAGGAAGAGTCTGAATCAGCAATGCACCAATCAGTTGGACCGATCATATATTATCACCACCTATCAGCTGCTGTTCTAATTGACATGATACATGAAACAAGTTGTAATTTGCATCCCTTTTACACTTAGGACAAAAGGTAAAATCCGATGGAAGGAGTGCTCTGTCAGTAGAGGATGTAGAGGATATGCACCTTCCTGCTCTCATGCACTCACACAATATTCAGTTTCATCTACTTAAAAACTATATTTCTTCTCCCCCGGTCCCTGGTTTTTAATATAAATCTACAGAATGTATTAAGCTACTAAAAACTTAAAATTATAATGACTGAATTAATGTGGCTTTGGATGTGAAAACAAGTTAAGCCTAGTCACTGCATCCAGTTCTGCACCATGCAACAGGAGGAGAAAGATGATGGTAAGTTCTATTGTCACTGCACAGCAGTTCAAGCAATCTTGAGTTTATACTAATAAGATACACATTCTAATTGCAAAGTCCAGTTAAAGAAGTCAGTTAACAGTCCACAACAGGAGCAACTTAAAACAGATGGTAAGTCTGAAACAAAAATGATCACAACAATGATTACAACACGCAGATTAAAGAAGTAAACCAGAAAATGACATTCAACAATTGTTTTAGTCCATGGCAGAACCAGCCTGTGTAAAATTGTTCTGGACATAATAAGCAGCTTCTGTTTTTCCCTGTCCACATAACTGTAGCTTCAACAAACAATATCTTTGCAGCTCAGCTGAAATGATGGTAAATGTTTACCTTAACGTTTTTTAATGAAATTCAGCTGCATACGTTGCCTCAGATTGTATGTTTTCACAGGACCTGCAGGAAATGACCTGTACTTAAACACATTGACCTTCACTGAGCTGCGGTGGTTAAAAGGGACAAAGCATGATTATTTCAAGTCTCCAAGAAAATACAAATAAGCAATGTGTGAATGTCTTTCTGTGCTAAGCGATTAAAGCTCAACATTGTAGGCACAGTAAAGAAATTAAAAGGTAATGTCTCATTTTACAAACTTAGTATTTAATTGTTTCGATCTTGAATAAAAAAAATATTTCTTAGGCTATTCTGTGCCCCCAATCTATAAGAAGTGGGCTTTAATGATGGAGCTAAAATGTTTACATGTGCTTTGACAACAAAGCTGGATGTAAACAGATTATGTCTAATTCTGTTAGCGATATTAGTGGAGTAGTTTTCCCCCTTTTGTCATGTATGAAAAAGAAATAAGGAAAATAATCCATGAAGGTTTTTTTGGGGGGGTTAGTTCATTGGACTAAAAATCCGTCTTTAAACACAATTTTAGTACTTGCTTAATATAAGAAAAACTTCTAGGTTTCTGTAATCTTTCGCTTTTCTGAGCTATTGGCCTCCAGACTTGTCGTACTAATTTAGATGGCACACGTGTTATTTTGCAGGGTCTTTGTGATGTAAAAAAAAAAAAAAAAAACATGAGAAAATGCCTATTAAAGAATTTGTCTTCCTATTTTGTTACTTATAACCAGTTCAACTATAGAAAAGTTTCAGAGGGAAAATGTTACTGATAAATGTGCAAAGATTAGTTCAATAATCCTTGTGCTCGATACACTTTACTTTGAAAAGGTCTCTAAACCAATCGGAACATCTCTTGCCCACAGCTCCCTTCTAGTCTCTCGACAAACAATTGTCTTTTTCCAGCAGGAGTAAACTCTCTTTTATAAACTTCAATGGCTTTTTTAAAATAGATACGATGTTATGGAAAGAAAATGCCCACATTTCTCAGTAATGAGGTACTCTTTGTTTCAGCTGTCATGGAACAAAACAAGCTTCTTACTCACAGTTAAGTAGTTAAGATTTAGGTGCACAAACTTTTAAGTGTAGATTCATATCTGTGCGTTTGATTGGAAACATGCAGCTCATGCTATATAGCAGGGTCTAACACTGACCCAGGCATTACTTAGTTGAACACAAAAATGATCATCTCATTTTTTTTAGCCGTCCTCTTTTATCTCAGATTTATTAAGCATACACTAAAACACAGAGTAACTCATGCCAAAAAGATTTGCCTGTGTGAAAAAAAAAAAGAAATGTAAATCTTATAAAATGGATCAAGGTAAAAATAAACAAAAGAAGACAAGACCCCATGTGAAAACTCAAACCCACCAACCTCCCTTCATAAAAAATAAAAACAGTCTCTGAGGTGAGATTTGTGCGGATTTTCAAAGGTTTTGTGGGTCTATTTTAGCCGTACGTGTGGCATGTTCAGCAGTTTGCCACTGCTGGCGGAGGGTGGCGATTGGGAACCATCAACCGCGCTTCGGTTAGAGCCCTGGGTCCCTGCCCCTGCTCTATCAGCTGTCCTCAGTCGCTCCGGAGAGATCAGGGGAGTCTCAGATGTCCCCTGTGACAGAAAGTCAAACCCCTGCGGCTCCATGTCCCTGTCACTGATAAAGAGGTCCTCCTCACCCCAACATCCTTGACCTCCCCGTCTTCCCCCACCACTCTCATCCCCAAGGCAGCAGCTGTTGAAGCCTGTTGGAGAGTCGCTGCTTGTACTTGGGCTTGGAGATGATAGGCTGTGGCTTTGGTGTGCATCATGAGTAGGGCCTACCTCCACCAAGTCCTGCACTGACATAGATTTGCCCATTCCTTGGTCCATATGGATGGGCCTAGAGCAACAAGCTGGAGCAGGCGGCATGAGGGGCTCCAGTTCCAGACTCATATGTCTCCGCCAGGAGCCATCCTCTTTAGCATTAGGCCTGCCATTACCATTGGTGCTCCCTTGTAACTGATCCCCCAATGTGGCCAACCCGAACTGAAGTCCCAGGTCCTCCCTAACGCGGCTGTCCTCGGTGTGGCTCTGCAGACCACTGCAGAAGCTTCTCATTTCAGGAGAAGCCTCAGTAGACGTTGCTCGCACCAATTTACCAGGGCCAGCACTTTGTCTGGAAGGGGGCGGTGGTAGCTTGGCCAACAGAGGGAAGCCTTCATCCCCTACTCCTTGGCCTCCTGAACTGCTTGTGCTGTTCGGGGTGAGGGCAGTAGGGGAGCTGCCCACATTCTCATCAGTGCCACTTTCAGGTGATGTGGCCTGAACCTGTTTATGATGTTGCAGATGATGCGGATGCAGCGGCGACGGGCTGAAAGGGGAAGATGTGTGGGCAGAGGGAGGCGTGGACGATGAGGCACGGAGATTGAGGTTAAGCTCGCTCTGAGGAGCCAGAATGAGGTGGAGTCCTCGCTGTGAAAGCTGGGGGTTGGTTGACGAGCGCGTGGTGAAGCCAGTTGGGTGAGGCACTCCGCCGTAGCTGAGCTGAGTGGAGCTGGAGAGATCCTTACTGAAGACTGAAGAGTTGTAGTCCGAGGTCTGTTCCAGCTCAAACAGCGGCAGCGAGGAGAGAGTGAGAGCAGAAGAAGAGCCTTTACGCAGTACCTGACGGTAAATGTCCAGCAGAGAGTCCAACTTTGACTCAATTGACTGCACCTGTGTAAAGACAATGACAAGGAATGAAGGGGTAAAATAATCAGAACTGCAGCCAACTTCTACTGGTCTTTGTCAATAAAGTAGAACATAACAAAAAAGTTCATTTAAATCAACAATTCAATTCAAAAAGTGAACGGAAATTATTCACATTAATCAATTTTTTCTTTCTAGTGGAACTCCTGATGTTCCTTCTGGGTCAGGAGTGGAAAACAGAAGGGATGTCACTGCTTAGTCTGTGTGGGGACTCAAGATGCGGCCTGTCTCTTGTGTGAATTACAAGTCTATAAAATATGATTTTCCGTTCTGAACTGGATCCTTTAAATAATGCAACTTTTTTCTTATTGTTGTTCATTAAGTTGCATGACTATAAAGGTGTTTACAGAAAGACATGCCAGCTACCACAGTTTGACCCACCTGCCTCTCCACCTTACAGACACGACCCAGCATACTCATATCCTCCGATATATCTGCATCAGACAGCAGCTTCTCTCGTATCTTCTTATCCAAAGGGACCTGTCCCTTACCAAGGATTTGGTCCACCCTGGATTGACACAGGACACAACAAAAACATGCAAACCAAAACATGTAAGTATAAGGAAAAACAGTAATGTAAAATTAGATAACAAAACTGAGACCCAAAGCCCAGAAAAAGAAGTAATTGTGGATAAACCTTTAAATATATTTGGTTTCTAATTAGAAAACTCCAGACAGGACTTGAGACAATTATGTGCCCATTTCCTCCTTTTTTGGAAGTTTTGAACAGAATAAAAACACAGACACTTCATATGTCAATTTTAAAAGCCATGGTGGGAATTTATCTAGAATTTTCTTTTAGTTAATAGGTGGATTCTATTTAATCTCCCAACCTGCAGTTTGAAAGTCTTATATAATTTCCCACAATTTGGCCAATTTTGGATTCTTCTTTAAATGAATTAAATTAAAGTTTTTTTTAATCCCACATTAGGAATGTTTTAAGTAAAAAAAAAGTTAAATTTAGCTACCGTTTCCCCGATAGTAAGACACCCCCAATTGTACGACATATTGGGGTTTCAGGGGGGTCGGCTAGTATAAGCCGTACCCTGAAAGTAAGACATATGTCTTACTTTTTGAGGAAAAAACAAGGAAAGAATCAAATTTAATTATTGCTTTTGAACCCTAAAATTTGCTTTGTGTTTTTGGTGGAAATTTATCTGATTCACATAAAGTACTTTAGAAAGATCACAGCACATGGATACAAGATCATAGACATGTGGAATTAATTAGTTTTTAACTACTGTGAAATATCACTACACCCTGAATAGTGAATCCGGTCCGAGAAATAGTTTGGATTCCTTCGGTAGGTTAATAGGTTCATCCTGTCCCATCTTTGATGAGGCACACATCACAGAGAAAAACTAATGCACCTCATTCAGGGATGCTCCCGGAAAGTGTCCATTGCCATCAAACTCCAATACTTCCTGATGGCTGCTGCAGCCCCTGTTTTTTTTGGTGCTCTGTTACCGTCAATTAATGTTCAGAGGGAAAGATTAACAAACTCAGTAAGTTCCTTATTTTTCATGTCACAGTCTTAAGTGATTAAACCCATTAACCAAGTAGAAAGTAAGACTAATGCTGCACAAATAGTGATACTATATTTCTCCTGTTTTTCAGTGCATCTGGTTAAAACCTTCTGCTGAAGATAATTCCCAGATGCTGCAGCATTTTAGGTCTGCAACAGCAGGGGTTGGTACTACCACTGGAATGCCAGGTAAGACAAACAATTAGTGCTGTTTGGAGGCTGATTCTGTATACAACAGTGGTTTTAGCATCGAGCCTTAGACACCCGAGAGATCTCAGAATTTAAACCCAAAACAGAAGTGTATTTTTTAGTGTTTGTTCAGTGGAAGGAATGATAAAAGAAAGAAAAGGTCTACTTAGTCCTATCAAGCTCAGTCAATTCAAAACCACTATTAAAGCTCTACTTTGATATGATCTAATCAAACCCGGGGAGTAGAGGTGTTGCATATATCAACTGTTTTGAATGAATAGCTTCTACTTAAAGGCTAAATCAAAAATGTCCCAGAATTGCATCATCTATAACATGACATGAATAGTTCAACTAAAATGATGTACTTCTATTGCACTGCCTTTATAACTACACATACAGTGATTATGATTGTCCAAGTCAGCAGCAGTTTTAAACCTCAAAAGGTGAATGAAAGCACATGTTCTTAGTTCAAATATTTCAGGGGCAACAGATCTATGGCTGACTGGTGCATGTCTGCTCGTGGTTGATAAAAAAAGGCTTTCATTTGTTTGCTTAACTGGACTGAGTGGCAGGTGAGGTAAATCCATGTAAGATATAAAGAATGTAGGATTGTGGGGGATTTCTGACCCACTGATGTAGTTTTTTCTCCCCTGGCTGTAAAACACAGACAAGAAAGGGAAGGGAAAGGTCTTGGCTCTGGTGCTTAGGATCTGTGGGCCAGTTATCATGTCCAGCCTGTGGGAAAAGTAAACATATGCACATACAGAGGCACATATACCTAAACAAAGTAGATCATATCAAAGTCTTGATGCATATTCCCAATATGCATTTCTACAAATACACACACAAAACTTATCCATTGGTCTAGAGGCTTCAGGAATAATAACTTATATCCAAGGCCTTGTGCAGCTCTTCATTGTTCCTACCTGCTCTGCAAATTCTTGATTCGACACAGCATGTCCAAGTGACCAGCAGAGTACTGTTCAATTACATCCTTCACATCATATGGACGCAGAGTCTCCTTAAACTTCTTCTTTGCAACATGGAACTTCATTATCCTGCAGAAAGAGAACAATGATATTCAGAATTCAGTCAAAAGAGGGCGCTCCAATCCAGTGAGAAAAGAGAATCTGCAGCAGCTTCCCCATAATCATATTTCTCTTTAAATAAGAACCACTGAGCTCACTGAGCTCCCAGCACCTGAATATTTATCCCCCGTCTGAAAAAAAAAATCCAATGCAGGATCTAGTTGTGAATTTAGTTATATGTGTGTTATATGATTTCTGTGCAAAGATTTATATACCTAGGTTTATTTAAGGCTAAAATCGGAATAAATAAGACTAAAAAGAGAAAAAAAGGCAAAAAAGAAAGAAAGCAAAAATAATTAAGAGACAACTGTGAGGAAGGAATCTATAGGAAAATAAATCATGTGTAGATACAAAGGGCTTAAAACAATTTAAGTAGGTTTTATGAAAAACGCTGCTTACTACTAACAAACAAACAGAGCATATAAGTGAGCAAAATGTCCAAAAAATATTGAATGAGGGAAGGTTTGTGCAACATGCAGCTTGTCTATAAACTTTTAGAGGTAGGCGTCGACCCCAGTTGGATGAGAACAATGGTTAACAGAAAGTACTGAACAAAAGCTTCAGGTCACCTATGGGATTCATTGTTCTTTGTTTCTGAGCATATTTGGTGTTTTCTAATCTTTTAAAGTCAGCATAATAATACACAAAAAAAAATAACCAAGATGCCCATTGTAACTCTGGAGGAGCTGCACAGATCCACTGCTCAGGTGAGAGAATCTTTTGGCAAGGTAACAAAAAAAGCTCACTTCACAAAATTGCTGTTTATGAAGATAAGTTATTGCTAAAAGATAACCATTAAATCTTGTTTAGATATTGTAAATAGCAACGTAGGGAAGACAGCCCACATGTGGCCTCAGTTACTCCAGTCTGATAAGGTCAAAATAAACTTTCTAGGCAGAACGCTAAACACTGTTTGCATGTAATCCCAATCAAGCCATCTGGGTTAGGAATATTTGGTTGGTTCTAGTCGATATGAAGATGGTTAAAGCTAAACACAGGTCATCCCTGGTGAAAAACATGTAGGCTTGAGACTAGAGCACAGGCTTAGGCCTTTTTTAAATTAACAAATTAAAAACAAATGGTAAGCACTGCTTGGTTTCTTTCATAACAAATACATAAAACAGGGAAGAGAGTACATAAAAAACTAAAAGTAGGAATAAATCTTTTCATTATATAAATAGTAATACAATATGTAAATAACCTTTTATATAAGCAAAAGGCTAAAACATTGTTGGGGAAAGAAATATTAAAACTATAAAGACAAAAACAGATTACAAGGTTCTAATTAAGCTTAAAGCTAAAACACTGAACTCAAACATTCATTAATGTTATACTAGAACTGGATGAGAGTCTGTGTATAAATGAATTTCCAGGCTTTGTTTTCATTCAGAAAATAGGGGAAAGAAGCATTAGCTGTGGAAAAACAGAGTCAGATTTTTTTTGACAAACCTGACAGCTCGGATGACAGTCTTAACTGATGGCAACAAGTCTTCCACGGAGATCTCACAGTGACAGCCCTTTTCATCAAAGGCATCTTCCCCAGCCACAGTGGAGTCTGCTGCTTCAGGAACAGACAGAAGAGAGGGATTGTTCATCATCATATACAATGAGCAGGCAAACTATGCGTCACTGGTGGCATTATAGTTAAAGACATCAACAGATTTGTATAATCAGCTTTATGATGAGTCATTTGCATTTAATAAATGCAGAAAAAGAAGAAAGGGAAAATGAAATATTTTAGTAATTCAAAGCCCAATGAGAAGCTACCATGCAAGCCCCTAATTCTAATCTGTGTAAAACTGCTGGATCCAGGAGTCTGGAACAGCAGACTACTTATAAAGAACAAAGGCCTCTGATGTGCCTTTAGGATTTATCTCCAACAGCAGCTCCGTTTATGGACCTTCTGAGTTACGACTTCCTGGTGAAGTAAAAACGGGGTCACAGTGAAGCACTTTTAGAATCATATGTAAAGACTTGAGTAGAACAGAGCACGAAAAGAAGTGATTTTTCAGTATAACCCATAAACATTTCTTTTAATTGAGCTGTTGTAATTGGGCTGTACCCAGATCCCCCCCCCCTCGAAATCACTGTACAACCTAAACCTGACTTTTGTTTTAAGCTGCTTGAACAACGTTATGATTCTGATATCAATGCTGTTGAGACTCTTCTGAACTACATTTGGAAGGTATCTCATTTACACATTTGCAGAAATATAATGACTACAAATATAGCTTCTATGTGTTTAGATGATATATATGCAATATCCATGGATTTCTTAATGACAATCAAAATCATTAAAGAAACACTGTGAATTATAGCCACTAGCACATATTATGTAGCATAACTTTAAGTTCTAACTAGTGTTAATTAATTAGTTTTAATTCCATTTTTACAGAACACAATGTTTGATTTGCTGAGACACTCATTTTGGGTCACATTACCTTTATCGAGGGTAAAAAAGATTTTCTCAGTTCAACCCTTTTTGTTTTCTTTTTTAATAAACTTAAAGAGGTTTTACCTAGAGTGCAGATTCATGCAATGAATTATAGATAAACACTTTTCTACAAAACAGTAAGAGTAAAGTCAAGCGAGATTCAAAGGTTAAGAACGTGGTGAAACCCTGGAGGGAAATATTTATATGGTCGAAAATGAAAAAAATAAAACTGCAATTTCAATTTTTGGCAACATCTTTAAGCCTCAGTTCTGACATAAATAGCTATGGCATCTTATTGCGTAAGACACTGCCTGTAGGCCTACCAATGTTTTGGGTTAGGGTTAGCGTTTTTTTTTTGCAACTGCTTTAGGTAGCCAACAATATACTCCAGAAATCATTCAATGAACTACACAGGAAAGTCACAAACTCCTATGCTTGCTTATATCCACTGATCAATAATATCGCAAGCTATAAGAGAACAACTTTCATCAATGAGCAGGATTAAAACAATAAAGCTTTTAATTGTAGTTCTAGATGCAGATTACCAAAGTAAATAAAATGTGTTTTCAGATGATGATGACATTTATGAGGGGAAAATAAATCTATCCAAACAAACATTTTGGTAAAACAAAGGCCATTCCTGTGAGGCTCTCGGTGAAAACAAAGGGAGGAGGTGTGGTTTCTCCTGACCATCAGTGGTGGAGCGGGACTGGCTCTTGAGCCGCAGCGAGGGTCTGAAGCGGGTGCGGTCATTGAAGCTCCAGCTCTTTTGCACCTTCGCGGGACTGGTCCCCTCTGTGCCATTGTCGGCCACCGGAGAGCGCCGATCGTTGACAGAGGAGGTCTGCCGGTTCTTAATAGTCTGACCGCGGGGGCTCGCCATCCTCACTCGTTCCTTGAAGCTCAACTTCTGGCTGAAAGTGAGAGGATGAGGAGATGTCCAGAGGGAGTTTGAGTTTGAGACAGAAAACAGAGATATGTTTAAATTAAAATCATAAAATACAGATAAACCTAGTTTATGTATTCAAGTTTCAGGTCAGTAACAGGAACTTTACTCGACTTCTTTATTTATTAAGGTATTTATATAATTCAGAGCTTTTTCTGAGATAAAAGTAAAACATCTGCAGGGCAAAAAGAAGAGACAAACATGCATTGCTGAAGCTGTTGTACACATAATGCAGGCTCTGCTTCAAGATGATATACCAGATGCATAGCAAGGATTTTAGAATATTGTATTTTAACTATATTTTTTTACTACGTTAACTTTCAATATTCTACAGGAGAATATTCAAATATTATTGGAATTTGAAACATTATTTATCACAGACCAGAACAAAGGAAAACAAATAATGTGCTGTCTGACTTGTCTTTTAATAAGGCATGACTCTCAAATTACATTTTTAAAGTTTTCCTGAGCTATAATAAGATATTCTAAATAAATGGAGCAGGCCAAAACAAAGTGATCTACTCCTCCTGCAATTTCTGCAATAGTCTTAACTTAGTCAAGCATCTTTTTACCATTTTTGTCACAATAGTGACAGATCTAGTCTTACTGCATATCTGATTGTATAGGTAGCCCAAAAGGTCAATTATTGTCTCATTTTATGTATTCTAGATATTTTTTCATATAACAATACTTTAATTTTATTATGCTTTAGTTCTGAAATGTAGTTTTATTGCTTGGTTATTGTTTAGTAAGTAAAACAAAATTTAAAGAACAGCATTTTTTTTATTAACATATTAAAAAATTACAGAGTCTGATTCCCAATGCAAATTCTTGGATTAAACTTTTTGTGGAGAGCAGAAACCAAAGTAGCTAAATGCAAATGTTCATCTAACCTTTCAGGTTATATTTAATTTAATAAAAGAAAAATACATTTTTTTTCCTTCCTTTTTACAATAACTCGATACTTTATGTTTGTCACTTACATTTAAAATCACACTTATTAAAATTCACCTGTGAAATGTGAGAAAAGTAGACAAGTGCAGATATGACTGGTTGCTGAAGTGTTTAGTGCAAAATGGCAGCGTGCAGCAGCAAGGGCAACAAACCCAGGCAGAACCAATTTAAACTGGATAATTTCAATAAATTAAACTGTACTGTAGTTTTGTAAAAAAACAAAAAAAAACATTCTTAGCAAATTAACTGAAAAGATTAATGCTTTGTTTCTACAAAATTATACATACAGCCCTAAAAATAGAAGCTTTAAAAGAAAATCTAACTGGAAAAGTGGGGTATTTTGAAAGGAACTTCTTTAGGTTGTACAGACACATTGGTTTGGATTAGTTCTATTTAAACTTAGATTTATAGGCAATTTGCAGATATTCATAGTGACCTAGTGTGATATTCTTCTTTGGATTTAATGAGAATAAAAAGCTATATGTTATCATTGTTAAGAAAAGAAATTAAAGAAGAAATAGTAAGTCAGGAAGTTTGTAGTTTAGGTGCAAGTAGAGAAATGAGTGAAGACAAAATACGACATAAAAAGCTTCATTTCGATCAAGAAAAAGCTCATAAATGGTTATAAGTTCACTGAATTTGTAGCCGGAGATTAGCTGTGCACAACTCTTCATTAATATTCTTAATAACAAATCAAGCAAAGTAGCACATCACTCAGGCACATATCAAACTAAAAGCAGATTATTCATTTGAGGGGGATCAATGTCTTTCTGAAGGACCACCTTGCTCTGGCCTATCTGGCTGCCTTAAACGGACACCCATGCACCAAGAATTAGTTAGCATTCCCAAAAAAGAACATGGTGTACCTATGTTTCCAAGTCGTACATCTCCTCAGTAGCTTCTGCTTATTACTATGAAATTGACTAAAAACCAAGGGGAAATAGACACATGATGATTCGTTACTTGATGCAGGAAGAGATGAAAGAAAATATTCACCTCATAGCGTAAAAAGTATCTACTTTTAGCTTTATTACCATTTCTACTGTCTTTTTTGCTTCTTCTCTGTAAGTTTGAATATGATAAAAAAAAAGCTATTTAAACTCAAATATTTAATGTAAAATGTGAGTTTCATGCATTAAAAAATTCATCATACCATAGTTCCATTATTGATGTGTTTATTACTGTTTATTACAATACGTGCTATTGTTTGCTGAAAATGTCTGTTTCTACGACAACCCTACTATTAAATAAGACCAAAATGTATTAATACAGGAATGTCATCCTACAGAGAAGAAGAAGCTTGATATTTAGTCGGGGCAAAAATTTCCAGCATATAATTGGAAGATAAACAGTATCAGTATGTGAAGGTATTAAGGAAGACTGGGCTCCTTTTAGTGGCCTTCAGTTTGTCCGTATTGTTTTCCTCTGGTATCTAAGAACAGCAGCAGTGATTCATTTGGTACTGAGCCTTCTGGACTATCAAAGAAACATTTTTAAAAAGTTGTCAGTAGAAGGAAGAATCTAGTGACTTTGTTGACTTTGGAATCGATCAAACAGCAAGAAGCCAAAAGCAGCACACAACATTCCCTTTAAAATCATCAGAGACAGTAGGAACTTTATATTCGACCTTAAGTAAATTTTAAATGTTAAAATAGACTACAATTCAAGAAGGGCTTAAAAGAATGAAATCATATGTGCTAGATATGTTTGTGTTTTAGCTTTTGAGGCACTGACCTTAGCAGAGTGTACACTGCAAAAAAAATAAATAAAAAAAAAAATAACCCAAAAAACAAAACAGAAAAGGGTCCTGGTTCTTTTCTGCTTGGACCTTTTTCTTCCTCCTCTTTTTTACAAATTTTTCTGTTTAAAAAAAAATCTATAAAATAAAAAACAATATTTTTGTTCTCTCTAAATGTTTCTCTAACGTTAATTACTTTAAAATGTTGCCCATTGTCGTCAGTGGAGTTGTCTTTCCTACCTTAATGGGTCTGATAAATATGGTAGAAAGATCCCAAAAATAATTCCTTCAAATAAATAGTTCTTTATACTATGAATGTAGGGACATTTCTTACAGTGTACAATTGGTAAATAAACACCCTTTTCTAACATATTTTCCTCCCAATAAACCATAGATAGAAAAATGAATGGAGCTCTTTAAAGAATTTTTACTTTTGTTGCCTCTGCTTCATGTGAGTGTTTTCAGAGAAAAGTTATAAGCATGATTTTGTAAGTAATGACACACTATTTATTTGTATTTAGAAAAGCTTTTTTGTTTTATGTAATATAGATTTTTTCTGAGGAATACAGGTAACAGTAAGCCATCAACATCTACATAAACAGAAATAAACACTTGAGGTGTATTTGTCTGCCTTTTGAACGTATCTATTACATAAATTCCATTCTGTGAACTAAAATACTGAAATACTTTTATATTCAAATCATTTGAGATGCATCTATTGATGCGTGCAAAATTTACGATGCATGAATGTGCATAAACAGCAAGGTCAGCACTGATGTTTAAGTGTGCAGAAAAACTGGCTGTCAGAGGCAGCAGAACAGGGGCTTAGTGGAGGAAAATGAACATCTACTGCAGAATCGTCCAAAAAAAAGCCTGCAATTTGGTGAGTCATGCACTTCATGTCGATATCCCTCCTTTAACCATGTGAATTCAAGCAGGCCATGGCAACAAGTGCCTGAATAACAGCATGAAGCCAGTAACCTTTTAGCAGAGTCTTGTGGATCACTGTTGTTTGCTTGTTTTTATTGTCATTTATGAATTACCTTTGCTGCATTTTTTTCACTAAGCAAATATTAGTCTTTGAATCCATTTTATAGATAAAGTAACACAGCTGCAGCCCACTGTGCACAGAGGTTCTTTAATCTCTCCTGGGACCTATTCATAGCGACGTTTCAGCATATTGTACACACAGTATTATTCAGGCCTTTTAAACTGGCCATTTAATGACTTTTACATTATTTACAACAATAGGGCTGCTGTGGTGCTTCACAGACAAACATTTACTCTGTTTCATATCTGCAAACAAAATATATTACATCACTTTGGCCCTGCTGCCCTGAATGCTATCCTCCCATAATGATTGTGGAAATGCATCAACACCATTAATACATACCCTTTAGATAGATGTGCTATATAAAAACAGACAAACAAAGAAGAATGGCTTATAAAGCAACTTAACAGCTACCTGAGGCAAGATGGTGGTTGCTAAAAAGACAATATGTTTGTGTGTGTTCATGTTTTATTTCATTTTTCTGGTAAAAATGAAAAAAAAAAAAAGTATTTTGTGTATAATTGTTTTTGAAAAGGAGCACTAAACAAACAGATGCATTAGTCATGGAGTGCCAGAGTAAAAACAGCTTTTAGCAGGGCAAAATATCATTACCCCCTACCTTAAGCTGCTCTGATTAGATCAGCTTTGCTGTGTCAATGAAGTTAACACAGTCCATAAAGCCTTTTTTTTCCTCTACTTTTACTGCAGAGAGATCAATGAAAATTCGCCCTTGCAAAAAAAAAAAAGATTTGGGGTTTTTTACTCCATTAAGAACAGTTATTGCATAAGAATATTGCTTTTGAAAGCAATTCTGGAATTCATTAAATTGGTTTTGTGATATCTTCTAATGTGTGAGCAATGCTCAAGGTCACACAATGCAAAAAAACTCAATATATTTCATTAGAAGGAATTTGGAACTCAAACTTACTTTAAATTCATGCAAAACGTATAACTTATGAAACTATTACTAAAAAAAAAGACGGATAAATGTCCTCTTGAATGGAATAACGTCTTCAAAGCATAAGAAAACCACATGTAAAAGTATAACTACACCCCAGACAAATTAAGAACAATGCTACCTAAGTTGGCAGTGCAAAGACACACAAAGGAGTAGATGATGCTAGGGGGTTAAGTGGGGGTGTGATCAGTATGAGGGATGAGGAATTTGATATGACTAGATCCTCTACGCACCTAAAATAAGGTCTTCTACTGACTAATAGATAATAAGTTCACCTGAAAAATGCTTTTGCTCAACCTTTGCTATGCTAATGACTTTGATTCATTTTTTCCCGCAGGGGTTTGTGTTTGACTGAGATGCTTCTATGATATTATGGCCGTTTGTTCTTGGAAACTGGAATATCGCAGTGAAAAGTGTTTTAGTCATTGTCATAGCTCTGACATACACATCAACCATTCTAACCATAAGGAAAAACTGTTACCGTCTAGCTGCGCTTAAACGCTCAGAGGGCAGCATAAGGATGGTTTTAAACAACTTTACACAGAAGATGTTTACAATTGCACAGTAACAAAAAGAAAGCCCAATTTATGCAGTTTATTTGCAAAAAAAAGTTGATTTGGGGTTAAATTACTCATAAAAAAACAAAAAGTTTTTTAGTATATTTCCTTAAGGCAGTAATTTCCCTTTTTTTTACTATGCTAACTAAATATTTATTCAACATAATAAAACTATATTTTTGATACTTCTCTTTCCAGCTGCGATTGATTGTGTGTATTGCTGAGCGGTAACCAACCTGCACTTATATGCTGTTTTATCAAGACCCCAAAGCGCTTCGCACTACATACAGTCATTTACTCATTCACGCACTTATTCACACACAGAAGATGGTTAGCTACAGTGTAGCCACCGCTGCCCTGAGGCAGGCTGACAGAAGTGAAGTGAAGCTGGGTGCTGCTGTAGGTGCTCACAGGGCCCAAAGACAAAGCAACGCTTTAAAACACTAACCCACTAATACTAAGGAATTTATTTGTTAATATGTTTACAACAAACAAAAAAATCATTTTGTTATAGTTTCTATTGCTATGTATTGTAATAAATACCAAAAAAATGCATTGCTCTAATGAAGGTCATATTCCCCTTTTAACTGGTCGACACAAAATACTAAATAAATCCTGTGGTTAACTTACTGCAATAACTTAGTGGTAAGTACTGTTAATAAATTTAATAAGTATAAAGCCAAAAAAAACAACATAAGCTGCGAGCCTAACAAAGACTACAAACTGTACTGAACCAAATAAGGGAAAAAAAGCACATTTAAATAATAGTATTAATGTTATGGAACAACATGAAAGAAGCCATCTGTTTTGATGTTTTCTCCCAGTGGGGTACAAAAACAGTAGTTAACAGTAGCTGCTAAGCTAGTCTCACATTTAAGATAAACAATTTAATCAATGTAATAGCTGGAAAACCCCAAGTTCAAAAATATTGAGTGAAGTGTCCTGGACGTAGTCTGTGGCTGGAGGTTTTCTGCTTGTCACAGTTAGACGTAAATGGCAATAATGACTTAGTGAGCGGTATCTAGTCATGATTTCATCCATGGTTTAACCACCATCTAAGTTCCTACCTCAGATTTCTAACACGAACTAACACAGAGAAAGTCCAGTGGAAAAAAATCACAAACCTGGTTGTTGACTCTCCCTGCTCCTTCCTGGAGTTGATAGATAAGGGAAATAAAAAAATATGAGAAAACAATTTATTTAAGGCTTTTATTAAAAAAAATAGTAATAATAATATTAATATTAAACACAAGCTAACAATGAATATAGGTGCTTTTGCATCTTTTAGCTTTAACTTCTGAATAAAACAAATTTTGATCAAATTTAGTTAGGTTTCAGTATGAATAAGTGAATTTATATTCTTAAGAGTATGGAAATCTTTCAGCCAGTGCATGTATCCAAGGGCAGCTTTACTTTGTTTTTCCAAAACTGATAAGAACTTTGGAACTTCAGCACTTTAGGCTGTTCTCAGCTGTGGACAGCCTGACATTATTATTGTGAGTTAATGCAGTGATGAAATTTTCTTGGTGGCACTTTTATTCAGATCTATAGAATTTGGGCTTAGCTGATGTTCCAGTGGCAAACTATGTACACACATACTTGTTTTATCTATTTAAGTTGCATAAAATACAGTTAAGATATTGGGTTTATACGTAGATGTAAGACTTAAATCAGGGGTGTCAAACTGGTTCCAGAAAGGACCGTGTGGCTGCTGGTTTTCTTTCCACCCAAGCAGTAGCACACCAGACTTCATTCATCTCATCAAGTCATCAGGTTA
>JAUZNJ010000040.1:404969-417353 GCA_034780135.1 Jordanella pulchra
GTCCCTGACGAAGGCGATGGTGAATTCCGGGGACACGTTAACATGGCCCAAGGAATGGAAAGGCATCCTGGTGGATAAACACAGCACTGGAGGGGTGGGGGACAAAGTCAGCAGACAACCTGACAACCTCGGGGGTGGGGGTGCAAATGGAGAACTGGGGAATGAACATGCCAAAGAAAACGTTGTCTGACCCGTCAGATCAGTAACGCCGCATTAGCAGCTCAGGGCCCAGAAACACGTCTATTATTCAAACTCCTCTGAAAGGCTGGATGGACGTCTCCACCCCCCTACCCCCCCCAGTGGGCCCTGCATGTTTCTGTTCAGCAAAGTCATGCTGATGCAGCTGCTCTAATTCACCTTCAATTATTGATGGAATAGCACATGTTCTTCTCTGGTCTCCACTCTGTTTCTGGCGTGTGAATCAGCTGATGGAGCACTGAAGGTCCTAAAGCTGCACCACAGCATTATCCTCTGTATGTTTCTCTACCAGAGATGGAAAGTTTCTGCTGTAGCCTGAAATATTCTCACTGCTTACATCTGACCCCAAATATCCCCGATGGGGGCAGCAGTCAGTAGAACGCTGCTCAGCTTGGTTATGCAACCAGCTTAGATGCTGCCTCAGTGAGCAGCACACAGTTCCTCTGATTACCTTCACATCAAGCTGCGTCTGTGATGCTCTCCTCTCACCTCTGACTGCACAGATCCAGAGGAGCAGATGGGTGTAGGGTTGCATAAGACGGACAAATCTGATGCTGGTAGTTCCAAAAATACTGATGTAATAATAATCCATATAATAGAATAATCCCCTCTATTTGATGGTTAAACCCGTCCCCAGGAAGCTGGGATGATTCTTGGGTTCAGAGTCTCAGGGACCCAGCGGATGACCTTTGTGGACCTCTGTCTTCCTCTGATCAATTCATCATCATCATCCCTCTGGTGGACATGGTGTATTTGGTCTCATCTGTCCACAGGACTTTGATCTAACTCCTGCCTCCATTTTGTTTTCAGAGAGGACAGCTTTTTACGGCTGTCCTTGCTCTGAAGCTGTTAGTACCCGGCTCCTCGCTCCATTTCTGTTTTCCAGCACGCTCCACTGGTTCCTCTGAATGACTCACAGCATTGCTAAAAAGCATGGATGAGGTGGATTGTCTAAACCCGAGTCCACAGCGACAGAAGACAGCAGCTGCTGTGTTTCTGCATGTCCTGCATGTAGCCTGAAGACACAGAGGAAAGACTCTGGGTCAGAGCCCTTCTTTTGGAGCAGCTGTGCTGACCCGGTTCTGAAATCTATTAAAGAAACGGGACCGACGAGAGGATGGTACCAGCTATTTCCAGACTTTGTTTGGTTAATTTGTGCTTCTGAACCGATTGGGTCAGGGAGCTCTGTCCTGAGTAGGTTGGACCTGGTAGATACTGGGAACTGTTACAGTGGGACCAGCTGTGCACAGCTACAGAATCATTCTCATAGTAAATGAAGGGATCTTCAGACCCGAATGACTCAAACTTCCTTCCTTGTTTCAGGTTATTTTACTTTCTTCCTTAGTATCAGTCCAATATAAACCCAAAGAATTGGTCTCAACAGTTTGGGATAAAAAAGCGTCTCAGACAAAAGTCCAACTGGAACAAGATCCGTTTTCCTTGAAGCTGCAGACGTTGCCTTCACCTCACTGAGCATTTTCCCTCCTCTGTTTTTCCTAAAGCTCCATCTTTTCTGATTCACTGAAAGACCTTTCTGTGGCTTGCTGAACCTCCTGAACACGCTCGCTCTTCTTCCAGCCAAAGCTGTTTGTCTTCACAGGTGGTCATTCAGATTCAGCTCTGGTTTTGGCAAGAAAGTTGGAAAAAACAGGAAAATCAGGATGATAGGAGAAGAGCAACTAGGAAGACCAACAAACATGGACTCTACATCCTGGGTGTTCAGTTCAAGCAATCTGTGAGTTTACTGTTCACCAAGACAAAAACCCGGGATTATGTTCATTATTTCAAAATACAGGAAATCTGAATAAAGCCAAACTACTGCTGCTCTTTTTTAACTGAACGGATTTCTGGGCAGCAGCAGCTGCAATGTTTCCCTCCTGACCTCCTGGGTTCAGGAAGTGAAACAAAAAGATAACTGGTACCAAAACATGACCGAAATCTACCAGAACCGGTCACTGAGGGGGGACTTTTATAAACACACAAGAGCTTCTCAGAAGCTCCCAATAAAACCGAGATTTGGAGTAAATGTGTGAAGGTGCTGAATCGTCAGATTATTTCAGGTTGTGTTTCAGTTGATGGAGCCTGAATATTTTTCTGAACCAATTAACTTGGCAGAAAGTTAGCATATTCAGTACAAAGACAGTTCAAGGTGCTTTACATTAATTAGGATTTAGAAAAAGAATGAAAAAAATAAAAGCAGAATAAAAACAACTAAAGGTAAAAACGTGATTAAAAACGGGTAATAAATCAAATCAACCAGTTGGACCAGAACCTTAAACTAATAATCCCTCAGTTAACAGTTTAACTCCAACAGTCAAAGGCATGAAGGAGTTTTCTAGATCCTGCTGGACATTAATCCTTTAATCCTGGAAATGTTCTCCAGGTGGTTCAAGGCTGACTTAGTAACGGCCTTTATGAGCCTCTGAAGGTTCAGCTCTGAGTCCATCATGACAGATTTCAGCCATAATCAGCTGTGAACTAACTCTGGATCTCTGCTCCTTTGGTCCAAAAATTATCACCTCAGTTTGGTTTCTATTCAGTTGGAGAAAATTATGTCTCCTCCACCTCCTGATTTGTTCTCAGTATCCAGCAACGCTCTGATGGTTCACAGTCACCTGGTGACATTGTGAGTTACTTATTCTGGTTGGTCAAATTTTAATTTTTAGAGGCCAGATTGACAATAACTGTCCTCATTGTGTTAGAAATCCTTCCCATGGTTGATCCCTAACCTCTGACCCGCTGGACTTCATCCTGTACACCAGGTCCTCATTGGCCCGTTCTGCTCCAGCTTCTTGGCTCCTGTTTCGCCGCCTGCTTTCAGAGGACTGCCCTGACCATCTTGTTAGAGGATGTCTCTAACAATCAAAGAAATAAATAATGACATAAAATTACAGGATATTTGTTGAAGCCAGTGTCCAAGCAGATGTCCTGGTCAACGTTCGTGAAGCAGAAGTCCTCAGATGTTTCTCCTCCACTCTGCCTTCATCTAACAGAACCTTAAGTTTTAAACCTTTAGATTAAAAACAAATTAAAATGCTGCTAGTTTCCAACAGGAAAAGGAAAAACTAAGTCTAGATTTCACTGCTCTGATCTGAACAGAAATTGACTGTAACACAAAGCAAACCTGCTGCTCATAAAGTCCCTTGCAGTTTGAAGGACATTCTGCTGTATTAAGATCTTATTTCCAAATGTCTCATTATGGTTTACTTCTTCTTCTTCACTTCCTGTATTTATAAATTCAAGACCATAAAGAAGATGGCAAAGTAAAGACTGGAATTGATGTAGATTCCAGTTCCATCCACTCCCAGTGAAACCAGTCTGATCAGGCTGTGGACCAACCTCTAGCGCCACCAGCTGGCGAGCCGTTGAAGTTTGTTGGCAGCATAAAAAGCCCTATGTGTTTATCAGAAAAGGCTCTTTAGAAGAAGCTCCGATCCTTCATTGTCTCCATAATGAAGGACAATTATGTGTGAAAAGCTTTTCAAATCAGAGCTGATGTGAGGCTTATTGAGTGGAAAAAGACAAGGAGAGATTTTCTTTCTTTTTTTGAACTTTCCTCCCCCATCCTTCACCTGTTTTCTCCCCCTCCCCGGAGTCTTTCTGGCCCTCCTGCCCCTGCAGACCCATTAGTGTGTTTAAAGAGGCTCTGATTACAGGGCTGTTGTATTCAGAGGACGATCATAGCTGCAGCTTTGGCCTCTGAGTCTCTGTCTGACTGACTGATTCCTCTGTGAATTATCTGTTTGCTTCCCTTCTTTCTTTTCTTGCTCTCCTTTGCCAGCCTGTTTCTTTCCAGTCTCTCTTTCATGTTTCTCCTTTCAGCCTCCTTCACTGATTATTTTCTCTCCTCGTCTCTGTTTCCCTTCGGCCTCGGTGCTTCTCCAACACCCCTGCCTTCCTCCTCTCTAATCTTCTCCAAATGCCTCCTTGTTATCAGTGAACCACAGAGCTGAGCTCTGGGTGCCCGCTGGTGTTAACCTCCAAAAGTGAAGTGTTTAAAGGATCTCTCCTGGTCCCTGCTCTCTGTCCAACGATCCTGTCTCCTTTTCAAGCAGATCCAAGAGGAAGAACAAGTACTTGTGTTGTAATCGACCTCTGTGGGTCCCGTCACAGCAGTCCTTCTCCCTCTGACTCAGTGATGACACGAGGAGTTTAGTCGGTACATTGACAGGTTTATTTTCAACTCTGATGCCGCTTTGGATGCCTCACCACAGATTTGTGTCAGAGCCTCGTTGTTGGAATGTGCCTCAGTGAGATTGCAGCTCCTGAGTCACCAGATTTTTACAGAACAACTGACTGTACTGCTGCACAGAGACGACTGTGTCTCTGCATGATGGCAGTGAATGGAGAAGGTATGATGTCATAGCAGAGGAGGGGGGGTCAGAAGATGTGGATTCACTTTAGAGTTTAGAAGGAATTCATACAGCTTTAGCGTTCCCTCTGTTCTCATTTTGGGGCGAGTTCTGTTCCGGCCTCTATAACCAGAACCTCTGGTCTAGTCCTCTAAACTCAGCTCTGAATTAATGGAGGATAGCAATTAGGAACTGGATCAGGCATATTATTATGACCAATGCATTGTGTGACAGCAGGCTGGACTGTTTGTGTAGCTACTGATGAAGAGGAGGTCGTCCATCAAACACACTACATTTATTCACTCTTACAAACATCATCACTGGAGTATAAAAACAAACAGATATCAGCTTTCAAACATCCCTCCAAGGTATCAGTATGTCCCACACAGTATTGGTTCTTTTTTGTTCCTCAGAAATGTCCTGATGTTTGTCCATTCTCTCAGATTTTCTCATTTACTCAAAGAAAAGCCTCTGGTTATAATATAATGCTGGGTTCATATGGAACAACTTGTCTTCTACATCAACCATCTTTGTAGAACCTTTACATGGTTCTGTTCACCTGTATGTTTAATGGACTGAAGGAAGAATTATCTGAGAAATTCTAACGCTATCCTTTATTCATAAATAGCTTTGAGTTGAGGCCACGCTGGCCGTCACTGAAAATAGTGAGAAATTGTTTCCATCAGGCCTCAATTTAGACCAACATACAATAGAATTGTTTTACCTTTTATAACTGATGTTTATGATGGTTATCGTAAAGTGTTACCAACTAATCCTGACCCTGGTTAATTCTTGCTTGGAGCTGCTGTCATAGTAGAACCTGAAATCTAAGCAGAGCAGAATAAGCAGTAGATTCTGTTTTAGGATTAAAGATCAAGACAAAGACAATACTACATCTCCACCAAGCAGAGCCCTCGGTTCCCCCGGATACATTTTCATAGTGGAGCGACTCAAACAATGTCCGGATTGCATAATCGGGCTACAGCAGTGATTTTGTAGGCTTTAGATAGAGCAATGAACCAACAAAGTGTTAATTTGACCAGTTCTACTCATGTCTCCTTCAACTCAACGTTGAGTTTTCAGCTGCTTTCAAGTTAAGGGTCATATCTGTCTTACTTTGCAAGGAAGATGAATTGTGCCAAGATTTGTGATTTCACAAACTCCCAAAAATACATTTTGCCAGGAGTCAAGAGAGATGCGTTAGCTGCTATAAGGAAATGTTTCAGACCAATGAAATGCAGAGATGTGTTTGATGTCAACGTGTCAACTAGAGGCAGACGTCTAAACCAAAACAAAGATGGCTGCATTGGTTTTAGCTTGAATGGCTTCTATTTATCGATCTACAACGGGATTTGTGCCTTTGGAGGAAGATGTTTTTGGTTCCCTCCAACCAGTTTTGGTAAGAGTTTGATTTAGAAGTTAACTCTGCTAATTGTGAAACAAATAAGGCTCATACTGCTGTCATTGACCGAAAACTCAGTATGGGAGGCAGCTTCCCCAATAAGCTGAAAGAATTATACTGAATGTCACTCCCTTTTGCGAACACTTTACATGCTTGCTTAGTGTGAGGGATTGCTGTCGAGTCAATGATTCGATGCAATCAGCTGGTTTTCCTTGGATAGAAAACTTTTAACTAATCTGTCTGTGTGATTTCAATGAACTGTCTTTGTGTGAAGAGCCTTGAGATGACGTGTTGTGATTTGGCGCTATAGAAATAAACTGAATTGAATTGAATTGAACTTTGTACAGGAGATTCCTGGACTGAATTAGTTCATTTTGAATTCTACATGGTATCATTCTGTTTTATACCAGGTTAATATTTATGTATGAACATTCATTTTATAAAAAAAAAAAAGTCTAGGAAATGCGATCCACGTCTGCATGTAGTCTGTTACTTGTAAACTCCACTGACCAGATTATGAACAAGCTCCTCTTCTTCCAGACCTAGCTTTGATTCTGTGGATTCTAGAATATTGCAGCTGATCCTGTTTATGTGCTGGAGCAGTTTTATTTCCTATCTGTATGCATCAAAAGCTCAAGTAAAGCTGGTGTCTTTCTCTGTCCGTGATCCTGAATGATCCATCTATATCAGAGTTTCACTCCTGCTCCTCAAGTACCACTGCCCTGCATGTTTTAGATGTCTCTGTTTTGCAGCACACCTGATTCAAATAATTTCATGACCTCCTTAGCAGCCATGGAGTGTTGCAGATACCTGTTAATGAATTTTGTTCAAGTAGGTTGTGTAGCAGCAAGGAGAAATCTAAAACATGCAGGGCAGTGGTACTGGATGGAGCACCCCTGATCTATGTTACAGATGGGATCAGGTCTCTGTCCATGGTGCTGAATGACATGGCCACACTGTAAAATTCGGCTCCCATTTAAAGCAGAACTTACAAATACACACAAGGGGGTTACGTCACACACATCAGGCAAAATATGTTACACCAGTCAAATGAAGAAGTAAATAAATAGCCAAACACTCAAATATGAAATTATGTTGACCTTTTGCAACCAGGATTTATTAAAAAAAACACAAACTAAGAAAATACTAATAGTTATCCAGATAAATCAGTAACCAAAACTCTCTCAAAATAAGTTTAGGATAGGTTTAATCCACTTAGTTCATGTTAGTAAAGAAACTCAGAAAAATCCCAAGCGTCAAAAACTTCCCCCCAAAAAATGAGAAAAAGGAGCTGTACCACCAAAAATCCCCAAAAAGAAAGTTTTAAAAGTGGAAACTCTGAATAATTTTGCAAAGAAATAACAGCAACTGTTATACCAATCAGATGATACATTTTCTCTTCAATGTATTTTATACAGGAAAAAACAAACAGAGTGGTTATGTTACAACACTACAGATGAGGATTGTTTCCAGCTGTCCCTGTCCATGGTGCTGAGACACTTTCGTCTTCTACTGTCCTGCAGCGCCTTTGGCACTCCTTGTGTTCCTCTGTCCATGGTTCTGAATAACCAATCTATACTATAGGTTTCTCTCTTCATGGTCCTGAAATGCTTTAGTCTTTTACTGTCCTTCCACAGCATGTTTGGCTCTGCCTGACTTTTTTTGTCTGTGATGCTGAAATCAGCAGCTTCCCAAGTTAAGAGATAGAAATAGTAAGTAAGTAACTAAGTAAAGTTTATTTCTATAGCGCCTTTCACAGACAAGGGGCGTCACAAGGTGCTGAACAGAGGAAATAATTAAAATACAAGAAAATAAAATAGAGTAAATATAAAATACAGCTAAAAAACAATATAAGCAATAAGAAAGTTTAAATAAAAACCAACATGGTGGACAAATGGCCCAGAAATTAGTTTATTTGATTTATTTTTTCCTGCTGAAGACTTTCAGAGAGGTGCTACCTACAGAGCAGGATTGCTCAATAAACGAGACCTACAGATGGTTTCCTATCTGCGATTGAATCCATAATGAATCTAGCATCAGTATAGGGAGGTCAGATTGATCCTATAGTCAGCTGATACCAAGCAGGGGAGACCCAAACACACCATGCAGGAAGCAATTCTCTGCAGCACTAGAACTTGTTGGGACCTGGTCCAATCCCTAAACCGGCACACTCTGGGTCTGACAGTATCTGGACTTACTGACAGTAGCTGGGCTGGAGGATATGGACAAAATGTATATCACAATACTTTATATTTATATCACAGTCTATAAATAAGGCCTTATTTATAGACTGTGATGTATATATCAGAAATGTGTGTAAAAGTCATATCACCAATATCGAATGGAACCGTATCACGTTATATAATGATATTTAGATATTGTCCAGCTCTAGACACCAGTACTTCCATTTACGAAGGCAGTAAACTGGGCAGCTTGTTGCTGTCCTCACGGATATTTGTCCTCACAAATGTTTAGGTTTTTCTTCCTCTGAAGTGTCTCCGGTTCTGCTGCGGTTCTGGTTCATTTTGATTCATAATTCTCCCAGAGTAAGTCCGGTTGGTTTGCTAGAGCCTTGGTTGCTTAGTTGTTTTTTTTTAACCAAGTTCTTCTGTTTTTCTCCGTCTGTTTTTCTCCTTCTGCAGTGGTGCTGCTGAACTCCAAGGAGACGCAGGCAGAGCTCGGCTGGACCTCTTATCCCCCCAACGGAGTAAGTCTGCTTGTATTTGTTCATTTTTCCGTCTCACACTCTGTAGGCTCCACTTCTCAGCTGATCCTCGCCTCCCCTCACAACTTATCGTCTCCATTAATCAATGGCTGTAATCCGGGCCGGTGTACGGAAGGTCCAAACAGCCACACGGCCGCTGCTGCAGATAAATGTTCCCCTTCATGTCGATCGATATCATTTGTGATAAGTTATGGCTGCAAGACCAATGGGCTTTTTTAAAGAATGGCCCTCTGCCATAACAGTTTGTCACACACCTCCCACCTGACATCAGCGTGCACACACACCGTGGATGTGTAATAAATGAACAGCTCGTAGAGGAGCCGTTTGGGCCAACAAATGCATCACAGGTGGTGTGGGCTGGTAAGTCGCTGTCAGCTGCAAGACGTTTCTGGACCACATGCATGAAGAAACGGATTCACCTTCCAGCCGCAGCGGTTCCTGGGCAGCTTGGACTGGAGTTTATTACCTCATCATCTCTGATCATCAGTCCTCACTGGCAGCTGGTTCTGTTAGTCTGAGCGATCCTCATGAAGCCGTTCTTCTTTTTCTGAGCTTCACAGTCATTGAGGACATTTCTCTGATGAATAAACTTTTTTTTACTTATAGGACACAAATGTTCCCTGAGCTGCTCAATGAACCCAATGATGCTCACAGAACCTCTAGAACTGCAGACACTCACTGGGTCTGTGGTGTTTTCTGGATTTCTAGTTTCTTCTTCTTTATAGAATGTAAAAAAGTCTTTATAGATGTCAAAAGTCAGATGATTGTCACACAAACACCCACTGTGCCCCAAACCTTTACAAAAATGAAGTTTTATGGCTTGAGTTCAGATGTCCAGCAGTGAAAACAGGAGCTGACAGTAAATGTGTGTTCTGTGTTTCTAAGGCTGCAGAACATCCAGCGTCCAACAAAGTGACCCGGTTCTTGACCCAGAACCCTCCTGTGATCAGAACTGATCAGGACTCTCTTAGTGTCTATGAAGCTTTGTTTAACCTTTTCCTTCTCACTTCTCTCTTCATCTCTCAGTGGGAGGAGATCAGCGGCGTGGATGAGAAGTACAAACCCATCCGGACCTACCAGGTGTGCAACGTGATGGAGCCCAGCCAGCAGAACAACTGGCTGCAGACAGGCTGGGTGGCCCGCCGAGGCGGACAGCGCATTTTTGTGGAGCTCCAGTTCACGCTGCGTGACTGTAACAGCATCCCCGGAGTGGCCGGGACCTGCAAGGAGACTTTCAACCTCCTGTACGTGGAGTCGGACCGAGACCTGGGCAGCGTGACGCGGGAGGACCGCTACTCCAAGATAGACACCATCGCTGCAGACGAGAGCTTCACACAGGGCGACCTCGGAGAGAGGAAGATGAAGCTCAACACGGAGGTGCGAGAGATCGGCCACCTGAACAGGAAGGGCTTCCATCTGGCCTTCCAGGACGTCGGCGCGTGCGTGGCTCTGGTGGCCGTGCGGGTTTACTACAAACGCTGCCTCACCACCGTGCAGAACCTGGCAGTGTTCCCCGACACGGTGGCCGAGGCTGCGTTTGCCACTCTGGTGGAGGTCCGCGGTGCCTGTGTCAACAACTCTGAGGTGGACACGGACACCCCTCCCAGGATGCACTGCAGCGCTGAGGGCGAGTGGCTGGTGCCCATCGGGAAGTGTAGCTGCAGCGCCGGCTATGAGGAGGGACACAGCAGCTGTGAAGGTAGGATGAAGAGCTTTGCTTTGTGAAGCTGTTGTCTCATTTCATCACTTAGATTTGGGTCATTTTCTCCTTTCAGGCGAGTTTTGCTTTCAGCCTTTAAGGATGTTTCAATAACTGAGCAGATTTAGTTTCTTCTCTCCCTGATTCCTGCTTTAGATGGAGGTTCAGGAGGGTCTCGGAGGAGACACATGATTTCCTGTAACTCAGATGGGTCAATAGTAGGACTGGATGTGGACCCAGAGGAACCTTCTCTGGTTCTGTCTTAGTTCTGTAGCCCAGCCTGCTGCTTTTTCTCCTGTGGTGAACATGGGGGGGGGGTGAAGATGGCTCTGTGTTGTGTGTGTCTGATAATGTTGCAAACAGCTCTGTGTGTGTGGTTCACACAGTGACTCAGACATCCCACAGTGTTTGACACAGAAACACCTCCATTGTCAGCCGCTGAGCCACGCTGATGTAAAACTGAGGTTTTTGGGCCTGCAGGTGGCGCTGTGGTTAGCACGCATGACTTATGTACGGAGGCCTTAGTCCTCGATGCGGGCGAACCGGGTTCGAATCCGGCTTGTGTTCCTTTCCCGCATGTCCGCCGCCCCCCTTCCTGTGAGTGTACTGTCTGGAAGATGAGCCACTAGTGCTGTGAAAACAAAACAAAAAAGAGACTTTTGTTGCTTTTCTTTGGGATCTTCGCTGCCTGCAGGATGGGGGCTGATGTCACAGACTGGGAGCACTGGGATGAGACGGCTGGACTCTGCTGGTCTCTTGACTAGCGATAGCCTCAGCAGCTCTGTCATGGCTAACCTCATCAAAACCTAGAAAGCCTCAGTTGTCTCCTTTGAATGTTGACCATGATAACAGCCATTCTGGATGTTGTTGGAAGGAACAGAGCAAACCCTGGATGAATTAAAATGGGTCACTAACGGAACCCTATTTAGCAATAATTGAAGCGTTTCCACGTAGTTTCCATGGTTCAGGAAGTTCTTTCCTTCCTCGTTGGCCTGCTATGCTAGTTCTTCCTTGGCTCAGTAGAAGTTTCTGCATTTTCTTTGACCCTTCGGTTGTGGAGTTCAGTCGCAGCGTATTGCTGAAGGTGTTCAGGGAAACTTGGCTTCCAATGTGCACTGCTATCGTCTCCTGTGTTTTAAGTGCATCCAATTAGAATGGGCTACTGATTGGTTATCAGCACGCTCACCCAGGCCCTGTTAAACAATCCCAAGAGGCATTACAGACAAGGGAAAGCGAAGTAGAGAAGAACTGCTTACTCTGCTTATACAGACACGATCAGTTCAGGTTCAATGAGACGCACAGATAGGAAGAGATTTCAGCAGAACCGCGAGGTTCAGGTTTCAGGTTCCACATCATTCAAATCAGTCTGTTAAAGATCCTAAAATCAACCAAAAAGGCAACAATTTAGATTTCAGCACATTTTTAATGAAAAGATCGAGGAATCCTCAAGATCATAAATCAGAAAATGTTTTTAGCGTTTTCTGGCCGCTAGTGAGGAGATTAGATCAACCAGTTCATTGTGTGGTTTTTAAATGAGTCTTTAATTGTTTGTATTGCAATGACATGCAGGAAACTTTTAAAACATCCTAGTTTGTGTTTCTCACTAAAGACACGATGCAAACGAAGCGTCTTCAGAAACATGCATCTCTGGAAGTTTAACGCTGTGTTGCTCTGATTCAGAGATCTGTGACCTGTGTGTCGCCTGAATCTGGATCCGACCAGTTGATCCACAGAATCTGAACCTTTGGAGCAGGAAGAGACATGAGGAGTAGAAAGTTATCACCGTGGAAACAGCAGGAGGCCTGGGAGGATCTGATGAGGTCCAGATGTTTCTACTGCAGTTGGACTGTGACAGAGAGGTCATTAACCCCCACCCACCCCCACCCACCACCACCCACCATAGATAGAAGGGTTTCCTGTGCTCAAACAAGGAGGTTCTTGTTGGGAAATTCAGTTTTTTTATTCATTACGCTGAAGCATTAAATACAAAGCAGCCAGTCAGAGCAGA
>JAUZNJ010000040.1:420237-433548 GCA_034780135.1 Jordanella pulchra
TGCTTAGTGTGAGGGATTGCTGTGGAGTCAATGATTCGATGCAATCAGCTGGTTTTCCTTAGATAGAAAACTTTGAAGTAATCTGTCTGTGTGATTTGAATGAACTGTCCTTGTGAAGAACCTTGAAAATAGATGTGTTGTGATTTGGAGCTATAGAAATAAACTGAATTGAAATTGAATAAACAGAGCATCTGTAGTTAGACTCTAAACAAAATGCTGGCCTCTGTTTGCTGGTAGAGAAACTTTTGAGGTCAGGTGTTGAAATGAGATTTAAACATGAATGAAAATGTTTTTAAATTAGTCCATCTGACTCTCTAAACTCTGCCTTCATCCTGGCTGTGAAAACTGGACCCGTTCACCTGCAGAACCTGTTACTGTACTTATGCAGACGATGCAGAGCAGGTGGGTTCATCAATCAGGGCAACAAAAAGTGACAACACAGGATGAGAATTGGCACCTTGAGAAGATGTGATTCATGGCAGGAAATGGAGGAGTGACACCTTTAGATTGTTGCAGGTATACTGTGCAAAGTGGGGATTTTGAGCACAGCTGTGGCACCTTAATGCAACATCTTTCATCTGTCATCAGCTGTACTGTCTGCATATATAAAGTCCAGCTCCTGAAACCAGTCTGAACATCCAGCCTTGGACCCTACAGATGAGCTAATCCTGTCACCTGAAGCTGCACATCAAATCTGAAAATGTTGCTGCCAGCTAACTGTGTGTAACGCTCCCTCATGCTAACAGGAAGTGCATGCATTGTTGACTACTCAACAGGTGCATGACATACAGCATACCTTTAGCACAGTTTCTGCTGAACATGCAATACTGGTGAGCACCTATAAAACCAGCAGTGTTTTCTAAGGAACCAGAGCTATGGGATGCTTTCATGTGGGTTTATATGAATTTCCTGTAAATCCAAAGTAAAGTCAGATCTATGCATGCTCCAGTCAGTCTACATGAAAACACTCCTTAGTCTGTGAAAGGAGTACAGGTTCAATTTAATC
Organism: Jordanella pulchra; assembly: GCA_034780135.1. Taxonomy (NCBI): domain Eukaryota; kingdom Metazoa; phylum Chordata; class Actinopteri; order Cyprinodontiformes; family Cyprinodontidae; genus Jordanella; species Jordanella pulchra. The sequence continues at coordinate 421,244 of JAUZNJ010000040.1, forward strand.
TCAGGAACAATTTGTATCTTAGTGAGAGACAAACCTGTGAGCTGAGTTCTGACCAAGGAGGCCCTGAATGACTGTGAAACAGTATTTAACCATAAACCTCCCAGCAACCGTCTGTGAAAACATCTGTGGAGGAACCTAGGGCTTCCCCACTATGCAGCATTGGTTTTGTTGATTTCATTTACAAGGTTGTTCAGCATGAACTGCCTGTTTAAGCTCATACTACCGCGTCTATATCAGATAAACATGTAGACATTGATTAGGGCACTCAGACACATTCATTTATCGCCTTATACAATTGGACCATCAACTGAAGTAGAACCCAATGAGCTTAGATCACCAACTGATGACGGGATGTTCTACTTCAGTCATCCGGGTCATGGCCCCACAAAACAGCCTGAAACTGGAAGGAAACTGGTCTTTGGCTCTGGTTTTTTCTGAAGACATTTCATCACTTATTCAGGAGTCAATTCTGGGGCGGTCCTCTTTAGGATGATCTTGGCCATGTTTAACTGTAGGTGGGATGTTTAGCAGTGGTTCTGGCCCCTGATGGAGACCAATGTTTGACCAGTTGCTCCATCGTGACACTTAGGGAACCAAGGCCTGAAGAGTTTAATATGTTGTTCCTCTCTGACCTCCCACCTCTTGGACACTGAGCCTGGATCTGCTGGAGGTTTCTCCCTGTTAAAAGGGAGTTTTTCCTCTCCACTGTCGCTACATGCTTGCTTAGTCTGAGGGATTGCTGTGGAGTCAATGAATCGATGCAATCAGCTGGTTTTCCTTAGATAGAAAACTTTGAACTAATCTGACTGTGATTTGAATGAACTGTCTTTGTGAAGAACCTTGAGATGACGTGTTGTGAATTGGAGCTATAGAAATAAACTGAATTAAATTGAGTAATTTTTAGATGTATGCCAGGTTCCATGTTTTCTTCGTGCATGACTAGTGTTTCTCAATGTGGTTCTTAAAAGTCCAAAAGCTTAATAAATGGTCCTGTAACCCTTTCCTAACTGATATCTGCCAGGGACTGCTTTTAGTCTAGTTCATGCTGTCAGACAGCTTCTGTTTGATGGATCGCTTGACTCTCTGGGTCTGGTAGAAACGGGGCCTTTGGTTATTGTGACGAACCTGAACTAGGCAGAACCTGCTGTCTTTTCCTGGAGGAGGAATCTCCGGGTGAGCTGTTTCACGGTTTGCTGTGAGATAGCAATGCCACTTTGGAAACATGTTAATGCATTAGATAAGCAGTGACATGCTGACTGCCATGTTGACACGGTTGGTTCAGTCTGTTGGTCGTCATCAGAACAATGGGTATGAAAAACAAAGAGTGGATTGAGTTTTTGGATGAAAAACAAGAACAGGAAAGGAACGGATAAAAGTCGCCAGTTCATTCATTTGTTGGGAGCAGGTAGCTGCTTTCTCTCCTCTGTAACAAACGTCTGAGCAGAACTTTTGAATTGCAACAGGTGTTGATCTAGAGCAGACTGTTACAAAACAACCAGGTGCGCAGGTGGCATCATTTGGTCTCAGACAGCTTCAGTAAGCTGACCTCAGGTCTTCTTTCTCTGATCCTTCTTAGCTCATCTGCCTCCCTCCCACCAGCTATGTACTGTGGGGCTACTTGGCTCTGGACTGCCAGCAGCGAGGATTCCCTTCATGGAAAAAGTCCCCAACGTGTCAAGGAGCGCCCTGAGTTGGCTAACCTGCTGTGCTGGAGCGACGGCTCTTTAGCCTCTGAGCCTGAGCCCAGACTGTCTGCAAATTAGAGAAATTAGCCCAGCCAGGCGCGGGTCAGTGAAAGAGCCCAGATCCTCATGCCCCCCGCCCCACCTCACACAAACACAGCTCCAGGTTTAACCCCCACACCACACCGATCACTAAAGCTGCACCCTTGGAAAGGCAGCCGCACCATATGGCAGCCAATTTACCATTTCAGCAGCCAAGTTTGGAAAGGAGGGATGGAGACTGATGGTCCGAAATTAGTCTATCAGCACAACATGATTACATTGATTTATTAGGTGTTACTCGAGGAAAAGCTGCTTCTATCTGACGTACTGTTCACACTGGCAGAGCTTCCCTTTATAATACATTATTGCTTCTAAGCATTAAAGTCTGTTAAACTGGGGCAAAGATGGGAGATGTTTATAAATGAACTGAGTCACTTCTGCTGGAAAGCTAAACCCTTTGTTCACACTTAGAAAGTGACCTTCTGCAGGCCCAGCATTCACCCAGGGGTGTCTCAGGTTCTGCTCTGTGAACTGGACCAACATCTGTACCTGCACAGGTAAAGCTGCCAGCTCTGGTCCTGCTCCAACAGACTGACTCAAAGCAGATTCAGGGAGCTGTGTGTGTGAGTCAGATGTAGGTCAAGGCGCTATGGTGGCAGCAGATTGCTCATTAAGTGCCAAACCAAGCAAAAGTCTCTGAGTGTGTTTTTCAGTGGCACCAGTCCAGCCATCTGCTGCTCCTTTATTCATTCATTAAGACGTCTTCTTTGTGTGTGCGCGTGTGCGTGTACACGTGGAAGCATTCATCACAACAAGCACTTGCTGGTCAGCCACACGACGTCACCCCGTGTTGTTGTCCAAAGCAGCAGCAGCGTGTCAGACGGCTCGATCATGTGACTGCTGCGGCTGGTGATTGGACGGCACACGTAGCTAAAACAGTTGCCGCTGTCCTGGCTCAGGAGATTCTGGTCAGGGTGATACAGTGACAACAGACTGAAGGGAAATCTGAAGGGAAGAGGACTGGTTGGACAAGAGAGACGACGGAGCGAATGTTGGGCAGTCAGGAGACGATGTTGCCAAAGACAGAAGGTCCAGCAGCTGAACGAATGTGTGACAGTAAGTCAGAAGGTGTTTGATTTTAAAGCTTTTATTGACTTTGATGGACGAAAGCAACTGGTTCTGAGTCTTTGAGCGCCGATATTTCTACACTATCAAAGGTTTACTTGAATGTTCCTTAAACTCATCTCTTCTGTTTTGCCTTTCTAGATCTTGAGCTTTAACTGTTGTACCTTAAGAAGGGAGCCTTCCCAGCAGAACCAAAGTCATTTCATACCAAAGTGGCAAGACCTAAACCTAAAGGCCAAAGTCTGAATTTATCCTCCAAAGTCTATCAAGTCTTTGGAAAATGAAGTTGGAGAGCACACTATCAGACATGAGTACCTGGAGGGAGGTAGACTTTGCCCTCAACTGCACCTACATCGTTCCAGACCAGGTGTCGGACCCAAGCTTCAGTCTGCCCAAAGCCATGACCTCCATACCACGCAACCTCACTTTTGACTACGGCGAGGACAACGAGGTAAAGTGCTTTCAACTCTCTGCTGCTGTTAGTTGGACAGCTTCATTCCTACAGCAGAACGACTTCTCAGAGTACTTCCAAGCCCACATTCGAGCAGAAGAGGAGTTAGCTGTGTGTCTGTAAGCAGGCAGTGGTCAGCTTCAGCCGTCCGTCTTTAGTCTGTTCACATGATGTCATTCAGAGATCAATGGACCCAAACACACACAGAGGCTCAGAACCAGCAGTGTTTCCTCTCTCACACATGAGGTGAGGTGAGGCCAGTCACCTGCACCACTTCTGGGATCAGTTATGAGCTCTGAGATGCCTCCTAGTCTGAACGAAGGCAGATGTGTGTGTGTTTATTGGGTGGTGGTGTTGTTATATTTGTGTGTCTGAAGATAGCTTCATTATCTTTAAAGGAAGAGGGAGCAGTGTCACACTCACTTGTTTTGTATCAACACTCAGTCTGTGGTTAATGCCCCCTTCCTTTTTTGTCCTCACCAAGGCGTCACTTTCTGCCCCTGTTCCTCTTCTGCAGTTCTCAGACTCTCATCTGTTCCTCCTCCGCCTGCAGCCGCTGCTGCTGCTACTGCAGATAAAATCAAACTGTGGGCTCATCGAGGGTCACTCACCTTCTTTGGCTCTTTGCTAATGTGCAATCAGTAATGTTTAATGAGCAATGTTTAATGCACATAGCAACTTTATAACCCCAACTAGAGAAGTACAAACTTAAACTCTCGTTGTTCGCTTGAAAAGTTTTCCTTCCTGTTTCTGTGATGGTCATTAATTGCAGGGCGCTGAACTTTGGAAAGGTGTGTAGAGTTATCAGGTAGGATCAGCAGGAAAGCTTCAGTCAGAGTTGGAGGAGTTTGCACGAGGAAATCAGTAAGAGGCACGTGGCAGATGGAGCTTCAGCAACGGGTGGCTGTAGGATGGGCAGCGGGGGGGATCTGGGCAGCGGGGCAGAGGAGGGGGGATTTGGGTTAAAACCAGATGATTAACTTTCGTTGGGGTGAGGAGGCCGGCCAGGCAGCAGGCTCCAACCTGGTGGGGGTATAAGCTATCGGAGGAGAGGACAAGGAGGGCCCTCAGGAGGCTGATAGCGTGGGTCCATGCAGGACCCCTCACCACCCCCACCCCCATCCTCCAACATGGCTGGAACAAGCGGTTGAGCTGTAGCGACAGTTCAGCAGCCGCTACGACTCATTAGTCACGCAACACCGGCAAATCACAATGTCCCTGTCAAACTGGTTTATTGTATAGAGAACTCACCTTACGATGACACACACTAACCCCCCCCCCCCGACACACACACACAGTATGTAACTGCCCAAAATAAGTCACGGCTGAAATTCCTGGTCTGCTTCCTTGAAAGACTAAGAAGGTTTTGATTTCATTGCTGAGGTGCAGGTGACCAAGGTGGGCTGGGGTGCCGTGTGTCCTGAGTGGGTCTCACCCTGGTTTCTGCCAAAAAGCACAAAGCACTCGGCTAAAGACAGAAGGTTCTTCAGGAACAGCCTCATGTTCTTTCTGCAGAAGTCTCCTGATGTCCTCAGGATCACGCAGAGATCTAAAGATAGGATTTTTCAGTTTTTTTTAGATGTTGGGTGCTTCCTGCCTTTGCTTCACGTGCTGAACAGCACCTGATAGCAGAGCGCCCAGGAAGCTGTAGGGACGGACATTTTGAAAGTGTGGATTCCAGGTCTGAAGAAAGGAGCAGCAGGTTTAGCTGAACTGTTTCCTTCATGTACAAAATCCTCCAAATCCACAGCTTCACACGTGTCCTGTCGGATGCGCAGGAGGCAGCAGGTCAGAGATCATGGGAGTAGGTCAGAGAAAGCGTTAAGTCTCCTCATTGGTTTAGCTTGTCGGGGTGGAAAGTGGGTCAGTTGGAGTCTTTAACGGGAGCGGTCCGAACTGATAGAAGAAGAGCGCCGGTCACTGACCTCAGGGCCCCATGTTGTCAATAAACATTCCAAAGAAAACATGTGATAATGGTCTGTTGTTTTCTTCAGGTGACAGGTGTGTTCAGCAAGGAGTACATTCCTCAGGGAACCCGCTTTGGACCCCTGCAAGGAGACCTCTACACCAAAGACAACGTCCCCAAAGAAGCCAACAGGAAGTACTTCTGGAGGGTAAGAAGAGCAACAGCCGCAGGATGTGTGGTAGCTGTTAAACCCTCAGGCACAACAGCCAATCAGGGAAAGTCAATGAGGAAGAAGGACCTTGGGAAAAGTTAAGAAGCCAGAGGTTTTCTTCTTCCTCTCTTGTTCACATCACGTCTGGTTCTCTGCGTCAGTAAGGAAATAGAAATGCTTTCTCACAGATGGCTGTGGTGTTCAGGGCTTTTGGTGTACATTTTAGAGGAAGTTGTGAAGGCAGGCAGCACGTAACGGTGGATGGTGTGTAAGAGTCATCAAAGCCTTACCGACACTGGCCTCATATTTCAGTCACAAAGGAAGGGCTCGCCCTGACTTATCTCCTCTTCCCCTCCAGTCTTTACATTTTCTCTCTGACATCTGCTGTGCTTGTATCATTTGGGACATTTTTTTTCTTCTGACACCATCGTGAGCATTTTCCTTCCTGTAAAGCTGTGTTGCCGCCTGGGCTCTATAGTGAAAGCCGGCGTTCCACGGGACAGATTATGTTATCAGGAGTTAGTCACAGGTAGACGTGCTGCCACAGGCATGCCCCGCAGCAGGCTGGCTCCTGGCCAGCTCCTTTAACATTTCACTTTCATCTGCTTTGTGTTTCCCAATCAACACATCCATCTCCAAGGGTTTCATTTTAACCATTATTGACGGCTGGCGTGCAGTCCATGAATCAGAGAGAAACGGAGAAGCGAAAAAGGAATCAAAAGAGGCAGTCACTTTTGCGTAATGATTGATTAAGCCACACCCATAACCTTTAAGGCTCAACACAACAGAAAAGCTGTGAGAAAACACACAGAACAAGGCAGTGACTCTCAGGACGAACAGCAGACTGACAGCTGAGCAGGATATTAACTGTACATGGCAGAGGTGATTATTCTCAACCGTTTTTTCTTTGCTCTAACCAGCTCACCAATCTGCATCAACAACTAGTATCCCTGTAGATGTATTCAGAGAGATGTCTTTACATCTAAATGTCAGAAGCATTCCTGTTTTTGCTGCTTCCAGCTCTGTTTTCTATCATGTCCCATATGTGCTCCTGTTTTCAACCTCTCACTCTGCTCCTTCTGCAGATTTACAGCGGTGGACAGCTTCAACACTTCATCGATGGGTACGATGTACACAAGAGCAACTGGATGCGTTACGTGAACCCGGCGCGCTGCCTGGCCGAGCAGAACCTGGTGGCCTGCCAGAACGGCCGGGACGTCTTCTTCTACACCATCCGACCGGTGGAGCCCAAGCAGGAGCTGCTGGTGTGGTACAGCCAGGAGTTTGCTCAGAGGCTCTGCAGCCAGCAGGACGACCTCCGACACAGTGAGTCCCAGTCTGAAGACGTACAATTACCTCCTGTTTACAGAGAACGGACCGAACTCCTCCGATTTCCCTAAAGAACGACTGAATGAACAGCAGTGAAGCACTGATGGCTATCGGTTATTTTTAGCTGAGAGGCAGAACAATGACTCACCAAAATCCCTGTTGCTTTGTCTCTTACAAGAGCTGATAAAGAAGTTGATTCGTATCTCCAGATTATGGCCAGATTGTTCTTGGATGTTATCTGTTGTCTACCCGTCTGCTCTTCAGCGGTCAGAAAGATATTTATAGATGACAAGTCGTTAGATGTGTGTCTGGACGTTATGGTCAGAGAAATCTGAGGGTAAGAGCGTCTGTTCAAAGTACCTGAGTGAGTCACTCATTTTCCAGTTATTTGCAGAACAAATTCAGGTGAAGTCACGCTCTCCCCGTCCGGAAGGATGAAACTTATGATTCATGTCCATTCATCCAGACAAGTGGGGCAAGCTATCACTGCTCCTTCTTATCTAGATGTGGATCTATGTTTATTCTGCAGCCGTGATCCTTTGGTAGTCTGCGAATGTTATCTCCATGAGGTCAACAGTTGCTCTTTTTGTTTTGGTTGTCTGCTTGAAGACACAACCAATCCAGTTGGTTCTGTTTCGGCCTCAATGTCAGAGTCACGTTTCTGCAGATAGAAAGTATGGCTTTTACTCTCTGGCAGAGCTTAATGGTGCTTTGAGGTTTCTGTAGAAACAACAGTCTGCTCCTTTAAAGATTACAGTCGACTGAACTCTGACAGTAAGAACCAAATCAATCTTTGTTTTTTTTTTCAAACTAAAGACGAGAAGAGGAAAAGGAGATGTCTGTTTTTTTTTTTTCTTGTGGTCAGTACGGTAACACGCCATACCCAGAAAAGGTTTCATAAACGAAACTCTGAGTGTTTCTGTGCTGTAGCTCATCGATGACATGACTCCTACATCCCTCACTAACTCTCCCTCCCACAGAAAATCACTCAAACAGCAGAAACTCATAAAGCCGTGTCAAGTCAAAACTGAAACTACTATCATTTACCATAAGAGGGCGTGCCTGGTGTAGGCGGCAGAGCCTTACTGCATCTGTAAACACTAAGATCTCAGGCAGGGCTGTTCGCTCTCTTTAAACTGAACACAGATCCATTTGTTTGTTACAGAACGTAGTGATGAAGAGCAGACCAGGCATCATCTACCTCAGCAGACATTCATCCAGGACAGAGCAAAGCTGGAGGTGAAGGAGCAGCACGAAGAAGACAGTGAGGAGAAGATTGACGTGGAGATGTTAGAGAGAGACACTCCTCCTGACACACCTGACGAGCAAATAGTGGACTTCAGCAGGAAGATGGAGAAGAGTGAAGATCCAGAAGGCCAAAACATCATCTCCTCCCCTCAGCCTGACCACAGGGAACCCACCCTGGGGTTGAATCCCCCTTACCTCACAGACCACCACCCCTCTCCCCCAGCTCCCCCCAGAGGCCTCCCCCTCCACCTCCATGGTCTCTACGGCCATAGGGAGGGCCTCGTCTCCTCTTACCCGATTTACTCCAACCCCAGACACCTTCAGCCGCCCTACCAGTTCCTTCCTCCTTACGCTCCCCACTATCCTCGGATTGTCCTCCCTTCTTACTCCCCATCCTTCCCCAGTGTCATGCCTTCACGAGGATCCCTCCGATACAGCAGCTACTTGGGCACGGAGGGAGTCCCATACCCTCCGTTTGCTCCACCAAACCTGCTTCCCATGTCCCTCCCCTACGTGCCGCCCTCTCAGGGGAGCCTTAAAGAATTAACCCCAAATATTTCACCACCAAGAGGTGCTCCTGCCACCCCGGAGATGTCTCCCCCTGCCAAGATCGACAGCCACCCCCCGACCCCCGAGCCGTCTCCCTCTACCTGCGAGGAGGCCATGAACCTTAGCCTGGCTGTTAACAAGAGCAGCACATCGTCACGGAACGGACCTGGACACAAATCCCTGCCCTATCCTCTGAAGAAGCAAAACGGAAAGATCAAGTATGAATGTAACATCTGCTCCAAAACCTTTGGACAACTCTCAAACCTAAAGGTGACAACTCCTTCCTCCACATCACAGACACCAGTATCTCACCCTTATCATCCATGAACACTTGAACTCATGGCTGTATTCCTGCCATTGTAGGTTCATCTGCGAGTGCACAGCGGCGAGAGGCCTTTCCAGTGTCACCTATGTAAGAAGAGCTTCACTCAGCTGGCCCACCTTCAGAAACATCACCTGGTCCACACTGGAGAGAAACCGCATGAATGTCAGGTATGTTAAACTGTCTGATGATCTTAGGACAACAGATGAGTTCAAAAAGAAGCAAGAAACGCGGACTTACAATCCTGTTAGAAAATGTAGTCACAGCTTACACTTCATCCTTTTGTCGGCAGAAAACTTGGAGTCTTGAAGTAATTCAGTAAAACTACTCGTAATAGATTCTGATAGTCGAAGAAACGTCAAAAGCATCAAGCAGAGTTGGCCAATAATGTCCTGGAACAAGTCTAACCTCTTTCATTTCATGCTTTCCAGGTGTGTCACAAACGCTTCAGCAGCACCAGCAACCTGAAGACACATCTGCGACTTCACTCGGGAGAAAAACCTTATCAGTGCAAACTGTGCCACATGAAGTTCACCCAGTACATTCACCTGAAGCTGCATAGACGCCTCCACAGCAGCCGTGACCGGCCCTACCGCTGCACGCTCTGCTCACAGACCTTCTTCCACCGATTCAGTCTCTTAATCCACCAGCGCAGCTGCTGCCTGGCTAACTCTGCAGCCCCTGTCAACATGCACATGAAGGAAATGCTTGAGCGCTTCGACGCCAGCCAAGAGGCAGACACGCTCGTGGACACAGCCACCACCTCTCAGGTTGGGGCGGCTGTTGAGCACTGGCTGACCCGTACGCTCGAAGGAGAGGGGAAGGAGGACCAGAAAGAGGCTATGCTTCTACTTAAAGCCCTGACAGCTGCCATCAACGCACCAGTGACGCCTGCGGCTCAATCTGCGGTACCAGTGACACACCACGGCCCTACTCCGGGATTCCAGGAGCGGGCCAGTGTGGTCCATCTCCACAAGCGACCAACAGTGAAAACTGAGGGACAGTGAGGATGACCTCAAGGGGTAGAGACTTGAATTTTCACCAAAAAAAGGGCGGGTTTATCCAAATGTAGTTCCTGATTCTGCTGTGACAGGTGTCCAAGGGAACGTCTTCCAATCCAATGAGCGCAGCACCAAAACAAGAGCATTCCAAAGACTGGGATCCTCGTCCCAGAGATGGCGTTAAACTGTGAAGTATTTTAAAAAACTTTCACTCAGGTAGAACATGTTTGCTTTCTTGTGCTTTAACTTATTTCATTTGTTGAATGGATTTGTTAATATTTATTTAGATGTGTTATAGTTTGTTTTTTAGTTAGTTTATTCCCTCGACTTTGTTAACTTTGTTATTTTGTGAGCTGACTCAGGAAGAAACAAGAAGCAGCGTTTGGCTGAATAATCAGCAACAAGCTTTTTTATTGAGACAGAATGGGCTCAACTGGAAGCACAAAGTCATTCATGTCCTAAAGTTGAAAAGTCTTTGCCAAAATATCAACCTGTTCTGTTGTTTTTGGATCATTATTCAGACAAAGCATTACTGACCTTAACAGTGATTTCCTGAACAAATCAAAACCAAAACAGTAAATCATCACATGTTGGAGTAAATCTGTTATTTTACTGTAAATGTGAGAGAGGAGCTTCATCCGGGAGGTACCTCACATTCAGCAGGAAGAGGAGAAAACAGCAAACGACAAAGAAACTCTTTCATGCTTTTGGTCAAAACCTCCAGAACCTCCCTGAACAAAAACACTGCTGAGTCAAAAAGTGCTTTTCTCCTCTGTAGTTGTTTTTTACTGTTTTGTAAAGGCTGGTTTGTAGTGTAATTTTTAAACTGACTATGAGATGTTCAGAATTTATACATGAGAGGCTATTTTGATGATACTTTTATATATTTACATGATGTAGCACATTAAAGTTATTGTTTCTATAAAACAAAGAGTCTTTGTCTGGTTTATATTGAACATGCAGCAACTTGTTTGAATTTCATAGCTGCTGACGTTATGTGATGAATGCAAAACATCTAATAAAAGTTACTCATCCAAGATAAAAGCATTTCCTGCTGTAGCCCTGAGTTCCTGTTAGAGGAGTTATAACCTGGTATTTTACCTTTACATGAAATTCTCTGTAAATTTATATCTATTCAATTTTAGGAAAATAAATAAAACAGAGCTCATTCAGCTCCTTTTCTTAACCATTTTCTTCTCGTCAGAGAATGTGACGTGTATTTTTGCAGATGCAGGGTTAGCAATATTAGCGCTTAGCCCAGGTTGGTTTTACATCATTTCCAAGACAGCAAAAAGGTGTTTGATGTGTTTTGCTCACTAAAGACAAGGACCCAAAATGGCTCATGGACTGGGCACGAGTAAAAGAGACTCGGATAAATGGAAAAGAATGATTGAAAGCTCCTCACTCGCCATAGTCATGATCACCACCACACCTTCTTCTCACTTTGCACTCTCCTGCTAAATGACCACCCTCCTGACATCTGTGACATCTCACAGGTTCAGCGGTTTATTCTCTGAACTTAACAAAACACAAGAATAATTCTTCAGGAATCCTCTTACCTGTAAACTCAGTTAACAATGACATCATTGTCATTTTTCTCAACCCATCTAGCCAAACTTTTACCTGGTTTATCTCGTACCCGTAGGTTCAAAACCAGCCACTTGGTCTCCGTTGCAGAAACTACAGAAAACTGCCTGCCTTCTGAAGCGAAAGCATGGATTATAATGCTTTATCATTACATTGTGTCAGTGCACATTGCATGAAAATGTGTGAAAGCAGGTCTGTAATAAAACCAGTTAGAAACAGACAAAAAAACTACATCAAGCCGTTTTAGCAGAAATTAAACATTTTGTTTATATTTGAGACTAACTAAGGTCATCAACCAGAGAGACTTTAGGTCTTATGAGGTTAGTTGCTTAAGAACTCGAAGCTTAACTTGGAGTCATGGATTGAGAGACGCGGCTGGGTTAGCCTTAGCTTCACTTTCCAATTTAATGTTGCTTTAAATGACTTTTAGACCATTTCAGGACAAAAAAGAAAAAAACTAAACTCAGCCCAGAGGGGGTAGAGTAGACTTGCATCACTTCATCATATTTTTACTCAAGTGAGAGTAAAAATGTATTTGATAAAAAGACTACTTAAAGAGAAACCCATCATAACATCTGATATTTCAAATTATGTAACAAAGGTCGTCCGTAAAGTAAAGGTATAAGCAAACTCTGCTATTTTAAAGACTATAATATAATAATTAGACTAAACAAATAATGTCATTGAAAAATAACTATTCCTGGCAGATCAAACACTTTCCAAAACAATCTTGTTTTTACCAGCGACTATAGTAATAATATTTACTCCTTGGCCGATCCCCATTCTCCCATTCTGCAGTATCTGTTAGTTCAACCTCTAACTTTATGCTCTCTGTTTTTATTTCTCATCATA
>JAUZNJ010000040.1:435426-452509 GCA_034780135.1 Jordanella pulchra
TTCTGGTTCTGTTTGTCTCTGGTTCTGTTTCTGGTTCTGTTTGTCTCTGATTCTGGTTCTGTTTGTCTCTGGTTCTGGTTCTGGTTCTGTTTGTCTCTGGTTCTGGTTCTGTTTGTCTCTGGTTCTGGTTCTGTTTGTCTCTGGTTCTGTTTCTGTCTCTGGTTCTGTTTCTGTTTGTCTCTGGTTCTGGTTCTGTTTGTCTCTGGTTCTGGTTCTGTTTGTCTCTGGTTCTGGTTCTGTTTGTGTTTGTCTCTGGTTCTGTTTCTTTTTGTCTCTGGTTCTGTTTGTCTCTGGTTCTGTTTCTGTTTGTCTCTGGTTCTGTTTCTGTTTGTCTCTGGTTCTGTTTCTGGTTCTGTTTGTCTCTGTTTCTGGTTCTGTTTGTCTCTGGTTCTGTCTCTGGTTCTGTCTCTGGTTCTGTTTCTGGTTCTGTTTGTCTCTGTTTTTGGTTCTGTTTGTCTCTGTTTCTGGTTCTGTTTGTCTCTGGTTCTGTTTGTCTCTGGTTCTGTTACCATGGTGATGTTCCAGGAGTTGATGATGTGGACGTCTCTCATCAGGTACTGCCAGGCTAACATGCTCTTCAGGTCCACAAACATGTTCTGCCAGACGTTCTGCAGCCGCTGCAGGTTCCCGTCCAGCCTGAGGGAGACGGGCCGCAGGTTACAGCGGGTTTGGATCATGTGACAGAAATCAGACGGTCGGTTTCTGGATCCTTCTGACAGCACCGCTGCTGATTAGCTCCTGTTAGCCACAGCTCAGCTACATACAGGAAACAGCACAAACCACCGAACACCAAAGACGCCTTCACAGCCGGTGGGACTTTTACGAGAAAAAGAAATCAAGGACTTTCAAGGTGTTTTGTTTTCACTGTTTTCAGGCCTTGAACTGATTTTTTTCAAATCTAAAAGAATTATTTTCAATAAGATTGTAAAAACTATTTTAATTGTATTTTTTCTAAATATTTCTACCTGCTGAACAAACTAAATTCATGATTCAGTAAAAAAGTCGTTTCATTTCTATAAATAAGAAACATACATAAAGTCTTACAGGTTAAAAAGAATAGAAATCAAATCATCACGATCTCCAGATTCTCTTCTTCTGGATTTTTATTTTAGATTGTTTTTCTTTTATTTATTGAGCCAAGAGAAACTTTAAATTCATATAATTCAGCTGAAGCTCCAGTTGGAGTTTGGACCCGACCGGACTCCAGAATCAAAACGATTCCTGAAGTTTAAGATTTTAAACCCTTTCAGGCCCCGGAGGCCGCCTGGCATCCTCTCCCTCAGGTCATCTTACCCGGCAACCATGTTGACCGCGTCCTTATTGGTGGGCGGGACCAGGAAGCAGATGGACGGCACCGACGCCTCGCTGCCTTTGTCGTTCAGAACCCTCCAATTAAAGGGCTGCGAGTTGTTGAGCAGGGCGCACTCATCTCCTCTGTGGACGGTGATCTGCAGGAAGACCAGAACCCGGATCAGAACCGCCTCCCGCTCCGTCACATCTGACTCAGACTTCCTGTTTACCTCCATCTGTTTGAAGTCGCAGACGGCCTGGATGGGCAGCTTTCCCTTGATGGCGCTGGCCGGGTTCCGGGGCTTCAGCTGGACCACCGTCTTGGCTCGGCGCTTCAGACCTTCCAGGTGAGTTTTAAACTCCGACAGCTGCTCCTTCTCATCCTGTAAGCAAAGCATGAAGAGTTTCACCAGAGGCAGAGACGACGTCAGAACCGGCCGCTGCTCTGATCCGGTCAGTGAGGCCCAACGCCGCCGCCACAGCTTCCGGGCTGCGGAGCTAAAGCACGCTTTCAAACTGAAATATTAAAAACTGGGAAACTAAAAAGAAAAGATTTCACTGTGAGAAAAGGGTTTGATGTAAAAAACGAACAAGAAACTAAAGAGAAAATATTTGAAATAGAGAAACTATTTGGAATAGAAAAAAAAAAGATTTAAACTTAAAAAAAAGTTAAAACTGAAACAAAAAGAAGAACAAAAAATATTTAAAACTACTGCTGGTCTGCTGCTGAGGGGGCGGGGCTTAGCTGACACGCATCAGGTGGATAAATGAGGTTTCTGGACAAAATCAGGAAGCGTGGGAAACAGAAAACTCTGGGAAGCATCATTAATATTTTAAATATAATATTAATATTTTAATATTTTATGTTTATATGATTGTTTTTGCTTCTCATGTCTCCTTCATGATTCTGTGGGAATCCTGCTGCTGCACAGATTGTCAACATCAGACCTTCTCTATCAGGTTGGTGTCAGGAGATGATATAAACACCTTAGATGAAGGAAACATCTTAAAAACAATCAAGTAAACGTCGGATATCAAGTTTTTAAAGACATTTCTAGCTCCTATGGTTCCTGAATGCAGCAGCAGTGAATATTTGGTCCAAGTCCCTAAACTGTCAGTCATCGATCCACACCTCATGTCATCTAAGCCCCGCCCCCTGACAAAGATTTAATCTGAAACAGTTTATTTTTCTTTCACATATATTTTTAGTTTTAAAAGTTTTCTTTCTTCATTTTCTAAACTCAATTTCATTTTTCATTTCAAATCAGTTTTTATTTAATTTTCATAGAAGTTTTCAGTGATGAATCAGTATTTCTGAACATCCTAAACATGATGGACTCACTGCAGCGTCCTGCAGCAGATCCTCCAGCCGCGTCACTGTGATGGAGCGGTCGCAGGTGTACTTCCTCTTCATCACTTCCTGCATCTTCTTCATCCTCTCCTCGGCTTCCTTCACATCCGCAAAAAACTGCAGAAAAAAACGGAACGGGTTGAGACCTGGACAGGACGTCTGAGCTCAGCTTTCTGTGCTTGGGCTCCAGAATCGATGACCCCGCCTCCTCGCCGTAGGTCGGAGAACGTACCTGGAAGTAGGCCGTGTTTTCCTTCAGGTGCGTCTCGATGCAGCAGCACAGCTGGAGGAGCCAACTCCACTGGGTCTGCAGCGCCGCAGTGAAGGCCTGAGGAGGGAGAGTCCAGGTTTCAGGGACATTTCTACAGCGGGGGGGTGGTGTCTGTGGGCGGCGGCGGCGCAGACGCTCTCACCTCGATGGTCTGCCTGGCAGGGTGTCCGTCCCTCAGCAGCTTGTCTCCTGTGGCCTGGACACCGTTCACCTTCTTCTCCCGGAGCTCCAGTTCTCTCATCAAGCCCTGCAGGAGGAACCGCTGAGTTCAAGCACCGCAGGAAACAGCAGAAACCGAAAAGACGACCGACGTTTTACCGCACCGAGTAGCATTCTTTCTTGGAGGCCATGTTGGTGTTGCGTTCGCTCCAGTCGAAGTTGACCTCCTCCTCCTCTTTCTCGTTGAGCCACATCAGCTCTTTGGTGGCGGCGCTGACGAAGGCGTGCAGCTCCACCAGGTAGCGCAGCCGCGCTTTGGAGGCGTTCTGCAGAGACACCCGCTCCTTGTTTCTCTGTGACAGTTTGACAGGAAGCGTTTGTTCTGTTACTCACCAGCAGCTTCCCGTACTGCAGCTCCAGCTTTCCTAGATATTCACGGTACGCAGCTTTACTGACAGGAGAGATCTGACTCTGGAGAAGATCAGAAACACTTTGATCAGGATTCAGCTTCGCTACAAAGTCCTCTGATCACTTCCTGTCCATCGAACCTCGTCGGCCTTCGCCCTCTCGATCTTGGAGCGAAACTCGTCCACGGACTGGTGCAGGCCGCGGTGGCTGCCCAGCTGCGTCTCCACGTTGGGCAGGTCGGAGCCCCACTCGCCCTCATCCACACGCCGCTGGTTCTCCTCCACCCAGCCCAGCAGGTCATGGACATAGCGCAGGGTGACCTCATCCAGCTCTGGGCGCCTGCTGGAGGACGACTGCTGCAGGCCTTGGGCCATGGACACCTGGGCCATGGACACCTGGGTCATGGGGATCTGGGTCATGGGGATCTGGGAGGTGGTCACTCCGGACTTCAGC
Organism: Jordanella pulchra; assembly: GCA_034780135.1. Taxonomy (NCBI): domain Eukaryota; kingdom Metazoa; phylum Chordata; class Actinopteri; order Cyprinodontiformes; family Cyprinodontidae; genus Jordanella; species Jordanella pulchra. The sequence continues at coordinate 439,359 of JAUZNJ010000040.1, forward strand.
CGCAGGTTATATTCACTGCGGACGTTTACCAGTCTCTCATGGAGACGATAAACTCTAAAGAAGCAGAAATAAGGTCAATGTTGGAACCCAAATGACCAAAACCAACATTTTCTAGGATGAAATCTAAAATAAAAGACGTTCTCCATCCAGCCGTCTAGAAACATCCGCTGGCCGCTCGCCATCTGGTTCATAAACGCTTTGATAATAAGTGTGGATCTCTACCTGCGGTACATCTGTTCTGCCTGCAGGTGGCGCCCGTCTTTCAGCAGCTGGACATCATTGAAGAGGAAGCGGATCATTCCCTCTGCTTTCTCCAGGTCCGCCTCCACCTCTGCTGTGTGCTGAGCAGGTTTTCCGGAGCTCATCATCCTCACATCCTGCAGAAAACAGGAAGATCCTCCAGACTCACAACAAACCCAGCAGGAAAGTTTCTACGGCTGTAAAAGGAAAACTCTCCCAGAACCAAAGAAGAAACACGCAGAAAGGTTGAAAAACCATCAATGTTTAAAAAAGTTAAATGTTCAGATTGTTGAAATTTGATGGTTCCTTTCGGCTCGACTGAAAGGAACCGAAAGGAAAACACTGACTGCTAAGTGCTACTCCACACAATCACACTTTCAGCTAAAAGCTTTTTATAAATTAGCTGAAACAATCAAACAAACAAATATTGGGTGGATTTTAAAAAACATTGAGTGTTGAAAATAATTAGTTTTTATATTTAATAATTTCCTTTGTTAGTCCATCTATAAATAATTCAATCTGCTGCTACGACCCAGACGTCTGATTGGTTCACTTGGGCTCGCCCCGCCCACCCACTTCCATCCAAAAATATATTAATGATACGGCAAAGAAGAAATATAAATTAATTCAGTAAATTATGCAAAAAATATTGTGTTTATGGTTTTTACGTGTTCATCAAATTGAAACAAAAAATAAAAATAGGATAAATATCAACTAATTTTCAAATTTCATTTTAGAGAATAATATAAATAAACGGGGAACAGAACCTTTTTTTAAATGAATATGGAATATATTCATCTATTTACATTTTGTTTTAAGCTCTTATTATGGAGGACCTAGAGAGTCACTGAAAAAGAGAAACATTCATTTCAAATGTAACATTTAAATCAGGCAATTTGAAAAATATTTTCTGCACATTTTAAATTGAATTATTAAAGAGGAATTGCAAAAACTATTTATTCATTAATTATTAAATACTGGAATTTAAACATGTTTTTTCATTTCTAAATGCAGATTTAAAAAGAATATTTCATAAATCTGATTATCAACGTCTTTCCTAATCACACATTTAAAAGGTTTTCTGTGACCCTCGTGGTCCCAGAGCAAACTGGAAACCAGTTAACCTCTCATTGGTCAGCCTGCCACAGCAGAGTTAGACCTGAGGAGCAGCTGAGTTTGGTTAAACTTGGTTTTCAGGATGTATTTTTAAATAAACACTAAAGCTGTTTGATCTACAGTAAAGGTTGTTCTGTTTTCATGTGTTCGGTTCATCGGCTGTAACGCTGGTCTGACAGCAGGATGTCAGGATATCATGCAGCTGATCCAAGCTGCTGATTGGACAGAAAACTGATGTCCCGCCCAGCGACCAGAGAATATAAACAAACGGGACATTTTTCCATTTCTGTTTTCAACTTAATCTTTTTTCTTTTTTTTTTTAAATAGAAATGAACTCAAATTTTGTTAACTCGTTTTTGACACTGAAACACTTTAATTTCAAATAAACTTTAAATTTTTGAAAAAAAATAAAACGAGATCTTGTTTTCTGAATATTTTGTTAAAAAACAACAACATTTTCTATAAAGAAACAAATAGCCTTCAGAAAAACTGATCAGTTTTAGGCCTTTGGTTTTCTCTCTAGTTATGCTCTGCTGCCCCCTAGAGTACGAAGGAGGACCTGCAGCAGCAGCTCTGAGGGAAGGTTCCCTCTGCAGAAGGACGGAGCTGCTGAAGGTTCATTGGTGCCTCACCGTCTGCAGCAGCGTCTCCACCTGGTTCAGCTGCTCCTCACACACCCCCGACTCCATCTGGACCTTACTGACGATCCTCTGGAGTCGCTCCAACCTGCAATGAGGAGAAAAGGTCAGAGGTGAGCGGCGTCAGATGAAGCGCAGAGGAAGAGCGAGCGGCACTCACTCCGCCGTCCTGTGGAACACGTAGTGATAGCCCTGGTGAAGGAACGCCATGCTGTGGATCTGAACTCTGAGCCTAGCGAGCAGCTGAAGCTGCTGGGCTGGAAGCTACGCCCTGACTGCCATGTGATGGGAAATGTTTATGAGGGCGTCTCCATGGCGATTAGACGGTTGTCATGAGATTTTTTTTAATCAGATTTTTTACTTCCTGCCCACCAAAACAAACAGCATTTGATGTGTGCGGACGGCATCATCAGCCGATGAGTCACTGGAAGCCAGCGGTTTTTAACGCTCCGCTTTGGTCACAGGGAGCATGTGATGAGCTGCTTACCTCTCAAACTCGATCCTAAGGAGGCGCTCTCGCTCCAGGATGGCCACGTGCAGCCGACCCCACTCCTTCTCCACGTCAAACGGATGGTAACCAGGAGGCACCTTGACCTGGCCGGCCTGGACCGCGCCCTGCAGAGGAACGCTGCATCAGTCCGGGTCCCTGCTGCTGCAACAAGCAGACGCAGGGAAACTCACCTCAAACGTCTTGAAGATGTGTTTGGAGCGGTTCTTGTCGGCCTCTTTGGCTGGAAGCTCCGTTTCCTTGAACTTCAGGAACTGACGCCAGAGAACCTGAGGATGAGAAGAGAGAGGCGTGGTCACCATCAGGCTCCTCAGCAGCGTCTGCTGCACGTCTGGAGCTCCAGGCACCTCGATCTCCTCATAGCTGTTGGGGAACTTCCTCTCCTCGAAGACCAGGATGTGGTGCCTGATCCACTGGAGCAGCATGGTGACCACCTCGTAGTACTCCTGCCAGCGCAGCTCCAGCTCCTGCGGCACAGAAGGTCCAGAGTGAAGACATCTGACGGACACACGTTCAACCCGGGGACAAAATCTACAAGCACTTTGTTACTAAAACCACAGAAAGATGTCAGCTGTGGCCTTTTTCTGTCCGTTCAATCAGAGAAAACCGCGTTTATCAGTCAGCAGATGTTCCTCAGAGAGACGTTAGCTGAGAATTTGGCCGACAGAAGGTTCTGGATCGTACCTTTGTTGAACAAACACATGAACTACAGATGCTGTTGATCTCCAGCAGAGATATTTCTACACATCTTAGGCCTGAAACTCACACTGCTGCCGTCTTCCTCTTATTCCTGCAGGGGGCGCTGCTCTAAGGTTCTTCGAGTGTATCTGAAGGGCGGCTAAAGGAGCCAGATATCGGACTTTTTTCACGGTAAAACTCACGTGTTGATTGATGTTGGGCTTCGTTTAAAACCTGCAGGAAAATCCAGACTGAAAGCTGTTCGTTATTTTTCCCTCTGGGTTTTTTGTACAACCTAGAAACGTCCACAAGGGGGCGCTCTACACAGATCCTGATGTTAGTCCGCCTAGCTATCACCCTCTTCGCTAGCTCCACTCCTGTCTTAGCATACCATGGCTAACTGCTAATGTGGCTAACGTTAGATCCACAGGTCCGGTTCTCAGAACCTCCAGAAACAGAACAAGGTCTGAATGAATCCATGAATGTAAGTTCCTGTAAAAGCGATTAAACGGATCATTTCAGAAGGATTCCTTGAGTCAGGTAGCAGGTTATGGCTCCTGCAGGACCTGCCTGGTGGGACACGTCAGCCCCCCCCCCCCCTGTTTAGGAAGAAAATAACTCAACTGTAGTACAGAATAATATAGTAATAAAAGAAACTAAAACCCCTTTTAATTCGTGGCCTCTTTTGATGGGAGAATATTTTAAGTGTGTGACAGAATTGAACAATATCATCAATATATTATCTTTGAAATGACGTCTTATTGGTCATTTATTCATGTACTTCCTGCCATCGTGTTCCTCTGAGCCTGAGCAGAACTTTTTAAATCCGGTTCTCCAACTATTTCTATTTCTCACATTGGCTTTGATCCCGTCCTGGACGTCCGGCACTCTGGGCATGGCGTCGTACAGCGAGGAGACGTAGGTGATGATGGACTTCTCATCTGGATGGGGAACGTCCACATCTGGACAGAAGCAAGGGGTGAGAGGTGAGGCTCGATCTGGGAGTCTGACCAGAACCGGACGGGTTCTGGACTAACAAACAACAATGGCTGCTGCATGTTCTGGGTTCTCATACTTTCATCAGAGCAGATTAAAGTTTGGACCTAAAACTTCTGAGGACAGAAACGGGTCAAAGGAAAGGTTCTGCTCACCTTCTGGATCCAGCAGCCGGGTGACGCCCAGCTCTCTCTCTGCCACACTGAAGGCCTGCTCCAGGTTCTCCTGGTTGGTCTGCCGGTACACCTGGTTCATGTCGATCAGACCGGGCCTGCAGACATGCAGGGAGGCGTCACACCGACTTCACACATCACAACATGGTGGACGGACAAAACAAGCTTATCAGCAGCACAAGAACCTTAAGAACCGAACAGGATCCAGCTTTAGACCTTCAACAGTCTCTGTCCTTCAGGAGGAGTTACAGCAGCCCGGTTCTGGTTCTGGACCAGTAACTGACCCAGTTTCCAGAAGCTCTACAGTGTGTGCAGAATTATTAGGCAGAGGATTCTGGTTATTATTCAATCACTATGTTCTCAATCAACCAAAGACTCATGAACATCCAGACTCCGGTCAGAGAGGTGGACGGTTCCCCTCACAGTTTCTGAGGCACCTCAGCTTCTCCATGGCTTCAGATCAGGTGTCTTTATTTGTTCTTCTGCTAGACCTTTACTTCCAGGCACTCTGCAGGATTTGGATGCATGTGATGGATCATCGTCCTGCAGGAACCTCTGCTGGATGAAGGCGTCTCCAGAAACTGGCAGCAGGTCTGGGAGCTGAGCTTCACTCCATCCTCAACCTGAAAAGGTCCCACAGGTTCATCTTTGATGATAGCAGCCCAGACCAGTAGCCCACCTCCACCCTGCTGGTGTCTGAGTGGGAGTGGAGCTCTCTGTCCTTCACTGATCCAGCCTGGGGTCCATCTGGACCATCCAGAGTCGCTCTCATTTCATCTTGATGTTTTCTCCAACGTTCCTTGTTGTCCGGCCTTCCTCACCTCGGCCATGTCCCTGAGGATCAAACACCTTCTGCTGGTTGATCCTCCAGTAACGCTGCAGCTCTGAAATACGGAAACCCTGGAAGCTAACGGCATGTTAGCAGCAGAACGACTGATGTTCCTCAATTCATGGGCAGATATTTTAAGGCTTTTGTTTTCAACACGTTTCTTCCGACTCTGTTGGTTATTTTCCATCAAACACTTAATTGTTCGGGGATCAGGCTTCACAGTTTATGACTTTTCAGAGTCTAATCTCTCTTCTGACCCATTTTACTAAAGGAAAGGAGGTTTCCTACTAATGAAGCCGACCTATAGGGTGATGATGTCATCAGACCGCAGACGCTCATCACCTGATTACCTTCTTTGGTTTTAAAGCTTGGAGTAGAACATCACGGATGAAAAGGATGATTTGATGAAAATGCTTATTTGCCTGATAATTCTGCACCCAGTGTAATAAAAGGATGAGGTCCAATAATACCAGAACCGTGGTTCTTCCACAGTCCGAATGTCTCGCTGCCATTTAAACTTTTATCTTCTAACATCAAAAACATCCCAGCATCAAGCAGAGGTTGATGGGATCTGATGTTTTTAAATAAAATGCTCAGATTTCAGGAGGCGTCTTTCATTCATATATTTAATTTAACGTAAATCTTAATTAAAAAGGGAGAAATTTTTCCCGTTTAAAGGCAGAGCAGGTGAAGATGATGAACATGGTCTCTAGCTAGCTAAACGTCGCTGCAGGCGGCTTTATTACGACCGGCTCGCCTGTCTTGATTCCATGAAGGACACGTAGCAACATGTGAGAACCTGGAGATGAATTCATATCATGCAGAAATAAGGCAGCAGCCTGAGCAGACAGAGATCAGCCTGAAGAAACATGCAGGAACAAGCAGGAAGCATCTGAGCGGCTCTGCAGACGTGGACCAAACCCTCCCTGATCCCCACGTTCCCAGGGTTCCTACAGGGGAAGGACGCGCTGCACGCCGCCGTCCTGCTGGGCCTCATAGCACCACACTCCGTCTCTGATGACACCAGCTTCCAGGTCCTTTCTCTGGGACCCCCGGCTGCAGCGGGCCCCGGGGCCCTCATCCGGTACATCTTCACATGTCATGATCACCCGGTCCTCCACGTCGCTGACGGAGCCCGCGGTGCTGCTGGAGGAGCTGCGCCGCTGCGGTCGGAACCTCCTCCTCAGCTTCAGCATCTCCAGAACCAGAGTTTGGAAAAAGCGAAGCTTTGGAAAATCCTAAAGCTGGAATTGGAGGCGCTGCGGCTCCTCGCTGCTCCTCCTGCTGCTCCTCCTGCCAGACTGAACCGGTGTCTGAGCTGCTGCTGGATCAGGTTCTGCTGCGACCTGCAGAGCCTCCAGTGAGCATACCTGCAGGGTAACACCTTCTCTAATCAGCACGGTCCACCCATGCAGGCAGAGGGAAGCCTGCACTCCTGCTGACGATGCTCACCGATAGAAAACCTTCTGGGTCTGACGGGTCACCTCCAGCTGTCTGTGAGGAGGCAGCAGGTTCCCCATAAAACACAGAACTGAGCAGAAACCTTTACTGAAGCTGCTTGGAGAAAAACCAAGACCCAAACCAGCAGAGATGACGTCCAGCCTCCCGTTAATCCACTAGATAAAAAGATGAAGCTGCTGATTGATGCCAAACCAGAGACTCACTGGTTTCCATCTATTGGAGTCGGAACCGTCTGCTGGTCCAATGTGAGCATCTCTACGTTCCTGCAGGGTTTTCCGATGGCTTCAACAGAACCTTTGGCTCCACTTCCTTAAGAGCTGTAAGTCCCTTGAATTGGATGGAGAAACTGTAGATCCAGAAGGTTCTGTATACTTCAGCGGGTCAGAACCATGAGCACACTGCAAGTTTAACGTCCTGGGTCTGAAATCTGACACAATAAAGTTGTTCTGCAGATCGATTGAAGGAAAAACAAAAGCAATAAAATTCAAATTCACTGCGATTCCAGCTGCCGACATCACTTATCAAAAGAAAACAAAACAACAAACGCAGATTTATTATCACTTTAATCCAAACAATAAAACAAACAAAAACAAAGACGGAACCAGAACCTGGTTCTGTAGTTAGTCGGTGCTGGAGAGTTTGGAGATAAACACACGAGTCTGAATATATGGAGCGACGAGATATCCTGACGGAACAACGCTGTTACTATGGCAACGTGCTTTAAAGTGGGAGGAGTTAGAAACACATGTTGGTGATAAAATTTAGTTCCCACAAAAAAAAGAAGAGTGACAAGATGAAGGAGATGAAATCAAATAAGATTAGAGGAGGAAAATATTGAAGAAAATTATCTCAGAATTTACTGTTTTAATGCTAAAACTGATTTAAAACTACTTTAAAAAGTGTGTTTTTCCATAACTGGAGCAGATAAATAGGATGATCTGACAACAGAAAGAAGATTTTCATCTTTGAAATAAGATGATTTGATACTTTGCACCTAGAATAAGATAATAAAGCAGTTTTTACAGATTTAATTCAGTTCAAAGACGTTTTATTGATCCAATGGGAAGTTAAATGGTTTTAGACAAAGATCCTTTTAATTCTGTTGGTAATTTATCTGCTTAGATCATCAAAATACACTTGGTTCAGAAATCAGATGGACTTTGTTAATGATCAGAAATAATGAGAATATTAAAGCAAACCGAACTCTGGCGTCAGGATCAGAGATTCACCGAGTTCACAGGTTCTGATGCTACATGGAAATGAAGCCGTCCAATCAGAAGCCGGGCGGTTTCCTTTCCTCCAACCTCTAATTAGCAACATAAAAGCTCAGAGGAACGGTTCTTAGCAGTTACTATCATACTGAGGCTAACTTTAGAGGAAAGGTGAGAGATCTGAACCACAGACTCACTGGTTTCCATCTATTGGAGTCGGAACCGCTGCTGGTCCAATGTGAGCATCTCTTATCGATCTAAAGTCAGCTATGATTGCAGCTTCTTTTTAACAGAAAATACTTTTTAATTTTCTTTCCATGATGGGGAAACTTTTGCTTGGATGAGAAACTTTCCAAATGAGATTTATTTCTGCTCTTAAACTGAATGTTTTTCTGTTGAAAATGAAACATCACAGCATCTGAGCGGACCTCCATCTTCACGTCTGATTTACAGCTCGGTTTCTGTCCCAACAAGACGGAACCAAAAAAACAGATAAGATTCCTGCCTCCAAACCCACAGCAGTAAAAACTGGAAAGAAAAAAAGCTGATGTGAAAAATGTGCAGGGTCACAGAGAGGACCTGAGAAATGAGGCCCTGCGGTTCTGCCGCCAGAGCCGAGCCCAGACAGGTTCTGTGAAGCAGAAAGTTGTTCCTCCGACTCCCTCAGAGCTGCAGACGGCGTCTCACCTGTGTTTGTGAATGATGGCGTTGAAGAGCCTGCCGTCCCTCCAGCTGGTGGTGAAGTTGTCGCAGCGCAGGCCCTGGTAGCCCTCCACCATCCTCTGGGACCACAGCAGCAGCTTCTCTTTGGCCGTCATGTTGTCCGACTGACCGTTCACCTGAATGTCTGAGATCTGCAGGGCGACAGCAGCGCAGCCTTCAGACACTCGGAGCCTCCTTCAGCTTCATATGTGCGTTTAGCACAGAAATGCTACACGGATCAAAATTACAAAACGGTATCGAGCTAAAACTTAGCATCACATCTTGGTACTTAAAAATGAAATAACTAAACGAATAACAACACAAGGAAAAATTATTTTAATGAAAATGTGTCAATTTTATTCGAAAATCAGGCGTCGTTTTGCTGAAAGCATCAATTCTTGTTTCCGGCTTCGTCTTTTAAACTTATTTTTCATTTTGTTCTCAAACACTTGCTGCTGCTAATCTAATCTAAAAGCTTATCTTCTTGTTTCGGGGGTCCTGACATCCATAAAACTGAAAATGCTTCGGGACAATTAAACGAAGCAAACGCAGCCTTTAAGTGTGAGAACGTTGGTTTTATTTCCCAAACTAATTGTGTTCTCATGCAGCCAGGAACAAATGCTGGACTGGGAAACAGGAAAGTTTCATTGGTGGCCGCAGCTAAAAGAAGAATAAAAATACCACAGGAACATTGGACGACTCTGAGAGCAGAACTAAAAAACGCTTTTAATGACTCTGAAACGTGCTGCAATCATGCTTTGATTTTTAATCATTTTGCTGATCACAGGTGTGATTATTATCGGTTCACAGCCTGCAGCTTTCAGAACCACGGTTTTTATCTGTGGTGCTGCAGAAAATCCTCCGGTTGGACAAACAGACTTTCAGTGTTTTCTGGGATTATGGGTTGGACAGCTTGGCTCACTGACTCCTGCGTGCTGCGTTCAAGAGTATTCATGGTTTTTTAGGGGTTCGATGAGTCAGAGCAGAACTAATCATTTCATTTTTTAAAAACAGGAAGGGTGGAGGAGATGAGGCATCTTTTCCTTCAGAAAGAAAACCCCAGAGCCTCGGTGGGCACAGAGTGACTCAGGCGCTGAACGGAAACACGTCCTCCACCCTGGCAGCCAAGCCTCCTCAGATCCACGGCTTTTCTTACCACACAGCCCGTCGGGGAGCTCAGAGGAAAGGCCTCATTGTTCCTGGTAGCTTCAGAGAAATAACATCTGTATCTCGGTGGGAAAACTCCACCAGAGTCTTTGGGCCACGTCTCCTGCTGCCGTCAGGAATGGGGAACAGATCCCACAAACATCCCAACTGAACCATCGTCCTCCTAAACCATCACCGCCCGTTTTCTCTCCAAACTCTGACAAACCAGCGGTTAAAACGCCCAAACCAGCTGCTACCGACTTCATCCTGTTTCTGATTGGTAGTGAGGAACTCCAACAGAACCACAAACAAGTTCTGATCCATTGTAGGAGTCCAGGATTTAATGCCCCCAGGAGTCCAAAAGAAAACGTTTCCACTTGGACTCCGGCTGTGTCTCAGAACGGTGCTCCGGTTCTTCCTGTGGCGCCGTGCAGAAAACGGACGCAGAATAAAAGCAGCAGTTTGGAAGCTAAAGTTCACATCCAGCTCAGGGAAAATCTCTCCCTTTGATTTTAATCAACACATTTTATAGGCGTTGGAATAAAAACTGCGACTCTGCTGGAGAATTATTGACGCTGAGCGTATAAAGCGATAAACTCCATCTGCATCGGGGTGAAACTCCTTTAGTTTATTTAGGGAGGTTTCTGCACCTCTACCATCAGGTTCAGCCTCTGTCTGTGGAGGAGCATCACAGGATGCAGAGCTGCCAGCAGTGACATCACAACCTTAAACATAGTTTAATAAAGCAAAGCTCATAGAAACTGAACATGAGAAAACGGGTCAAACTACCGCCTGGTTCTGATTGAGTCCACGGCGGGAGAAGAGATTTTAAAATTGTTTCTGTGATGTCTTAAAAGCTTCATTTGCAGAGAAGATGAACAAGTTTTAGATTTAATAAAAACAAACGATTCCTGCAGAGGGAAACCTTTGAGTTTGTAGCATAAATAAAAACTTTTACTGGCTGATTGTGACACTTTACAGACTGTTTTATGCTGAGAGGCTGTTTGTACAACAATCCCGCAGAAAACGAGAGCGCTGATGAAATGACCTGGAAGTGAAGGATGATGGTCCATATCAGGCCCAGGGTCAGCTTGGGGTTTCCATCGGCGATGTCATCATTTCTGATGTTGACCAGTTTGACCTGAAAAGGAGCAGAAAGCATCAGTTGGACAAATGAGACAGAAGCTGTTGGTTGGATGTTCCTCCGATCAAAGACTGCAGACCTGTCTGTGTTTGAGGAAGTCCAGAGCGATCTGGACATTCTGCAGCTTGTGGAAACGCATTCGGCCCTTTTCCCGCGGCTGCAAGAGACAACAGAGGACATGAGGACAGACGCTGGGGGACGACAGGAACAGGTGCTTCCATGTCCATCTAAGGGAACATCTACCCTACAGTGAGTCGGAACAGTCATGGTGCAGAACATCACAAGTGAAAGGATGTGAAACTCTGCAGGTTTGCAACCAAAGCCGGTTGGTTCTGATCCGGCTGTGCATGAGCGCATGACCCAGAGACGCATCAGAGATCGAGCCAAGATGTCTGCAGGTGAGAGCGCGATGATGGAGGACCAACATTCTCAGCGACTCTCCTAATCACAGGTCCTCTTCCCAATGAAACAATATTTATTCCGTCTGATGGCAGCTAAAAAGTTTCCCTATTTCAGCAGAAGCAGCATCAATGTGAGCAGATTCCAGAAGAATCGAAATCTCCCAAAAACAAGGATTAAAGCGTCTCAAGTTTGACATTTCTGTGTGTTAAAGAACCGAATAAGAACCATAATAAGATGAATGCATCACATCATAAAGTGTTGACTGTGTGAATTAATTTTAGATTATGCTGTTAACTAAAACCAGGGGATCATCAGCGTAGGTGATAAATTACTGCCTCAGAAAGAGAAAATCTGCTAATCTGACAGAAAACTCTCAGACTATTTGGTTCCCTTTAAACAACATGTTCATTTCCCCTTTTCTATTGAAATTAAATCCCAACTGAATGGTAGTAAAAGTTAACTAGTTTAAGTTCAAATGAAAAACACCAGAACCTTCTAATTTACAACAACAAGTGCTGATATTTTACAACAGTCTGTAATTTACATGTTAAACGATGGCAGCGATTCATGTTCCTATTTAATCAAATAAAGATTCACATCATCAGCATAAAAATGACTGATCCAGAACCTGATCCAGAACCTGATCCAGAACCTGATCCAGAACCTGATCCAGAACCTGATCCAGAACCTGATCATCTGAGAGAAAATTTTACACTGAATTTGAATTTTCCTTCATATTTTAAACATCAGAAATAATGACCAAGCGGTGATGTGCTGTTTTGTTTCAGCCTGAATCAACATTTAACATGAAGGCATCATGACCAATTAACCACAACAACAAACAGTGATTTCCTCAGATTAAGTGACGAATAAGATACATCTAATAACTCTTAAACATCATTTGAAGTTTTAATTTTGTTGAGCACATTTGTGGAGCACAAATGATCAGAAGCTTTGAAAAGAATAAATTACATCAAATAAAAGTACAAAACACAGTTAAATGAATAAAACGGCATTTATTTTACCAAATATCTCATTTGATATTTTGTGTTTATCTGTTAATCCATATTTATTCCCCGAGTATCATCAGCAGCCGACACATAATTCATGCGTTCATCTAATATTTCCTTTATCTGCTCTTCTTTTCAGCGACCTTTGAACCTCCGCCATCATGGCGCTGAGAAAATGATGAAAGTGAAAACACAAAAACAGAGAATGACCGGGGAGGTGACGGCCAACATGCACGACCCAGCAGGTGACGCATGCCACGCCCCCCCCCCCGCTGGCCCGCGGTCCAGGCGCCACTCACCAACCGCACGTTCCTCACAACGTCGCGTTCCCTCGGCTACAGCGCGAGCGTCGCGAGACAGGAAGGCAGAGGTCAGAGGTCAGGGAGGCAGACAGGAGTTAGAAAAAAGGAAAAGAAAAACTCCAACAGAGACAGAGAACGGTTACAAGATGGAAGCAAGGAATGAAATTAGTGTTTTAACGTGTGCACAGCCTCAGCGTGGACTGAAAACATCTACGACATGCAGACGTGGAGAATCCACAGCAGAAGAGTGAAATCCACAGGAAGGGCAGGATGTGAGTGGACAGGACTCACCAGAGTCTCTCCTGACAGAACCTCCAGCAGGGAGATGAGGTTGTGTCCATCTCTGAGGTCTTCGTACAGGTCGGTGATGTGCCGCTGGGCCTGGAACAAAAACAGTAAAAGGGTTGGTTCTGGAAGCAACCGGTCCGATTCCTCTAAACTTAGCAAGTCATGATCAGAACCGCTGCAGAAAACAGGCCCGGTGTGATAGATGAACTGGTGATGGATCAACTGGTTCTAGCTGGAGAACCGCTGGTGTTTGCAGGTGTCTCCGTGGGTGTGGCTGTTTAGGACCATTTTCCCCAAACAGGAAATC
>JAUZNJ010000040.1:452609-470024 GCA_034780135.1 Jordanella pulchra
TTCCCCTTTAACGTTCTCATGGTGGCCTCAACAACGTCCGCAGTAAACACAAAGGGCGCCCCGCCCTAAAGGGCGCGTTTCACATTTTGAGAGAAAAAAAAGACTTTTGTATGCGCCTTTTGGTCGTGAAAATACGGTAATCTGACTGTGTGATTTGACTGAATTGTCTTTGTAAAGAGCCTTGAGATGACATGTGTTGTGATTTGGCGCTATCGAAATAAACTGAATTGAAATTAAATTGAATTAATAATGCGGATCATTTCCCTAATATGAGCTGCTGTGCTCATTCTAGAAGCAGATATTCCTTGTTCTTTTAATACAACTGAAACAATAAATGTTAAGCAAGCCTCATTTTAAACAAAAATAAACCTTTATCAATCAATTCAACAAAGATTTAACATTAGAAAGCAGATGGGAGGAGCAATTTAGTTCAGTTTATTTCTACAGCACCAGTCCCCACTCATATCAGCTCAGGTCTCTTTCTCAGGTCTCAGGCTACGAGAACGAGCAGAGGAGAGCTGCAGTCTTGTGTTTTGGCCACAGGTGGCAGTATCATTAGAAAACCCCGTGATTCCTCTTTAAGAACACTCCTGTTTCCAAGGCTGGCTTGCGGTTCGTTGGGGCTCAAGGTGAAAGTGCCCCTTTGCTGCCTGCTGTGCTTTTATATAGAATTAAAATTACATAACAAAAAACTTAGAATTATGTGCAAATGTGAGCTGAATATCTTTGCACTCTGTCCAGCAGATGGCGCCCCAGGCAGCAAACTGTGTTTCTTGTTGGTCCATGTTTGAGGCCATGTTCATATCTTCCCTTATTCAAACTACCAGATTGACCCAGTGACGTTGCCATAGACACACTGCTGCAGCAATGCTGCATTTTATTGGGTAGGAAAAACGCCTCTGATCATTGTTCGGTTTGGCTTGACAGATGCGCTGTTTCCTTCAGCACCTGGTTACTTCATCCCTGCTTTCAAAGCTGGCTCTCTGTTTGCTGGTGGGGCAGCAGTAGCTCATGCTTCTGAAGGGTGCTGGGTCCACATTTAACTGCACTTTTCTCATTTATCCAACTGGCCATAAAACCTGTTTAAACCTGCGAACAATCGGCTTTTGGTGGCAGTGGGTGTGGCTCGCTGACCTGCATCAATCGACTTGGCAGAGACCCCGGTTAAAACCGCATTCAAACGGCTCGGCTCTGGTCTGCATACAGTGGGAACAGCAGAGCCGTGTTGACTTCTAATTTACTTGATACCCTTGAGCTCATCGTTCAAACATCACCACATTGTGGCAGTGGTGTCTGTGCAGCTCTGCTTTCATTCAATAAACATGACGCAGCCCTTGCAAGAGAGGTTCGGACAAAAGAGCCAAACGATAAAGCCCACTGACTACACCCTGGCTCCTTTTCATATTGTCTTCCACCTGCTTAAGATGTCTATTGTCTGCCTCTGTTGGGAGGTGTTTCAGGCATCTCCTACTGTAAGGATGCCCTGGCCAACAGCCCAGGACTCCTAACTATGTCGTCTGTCTCATGACCTTTGAATGCTTCAAGCTCTCCTTAGAAGAGCTGGAGGAGGTTTGTCCAGAGGGTAACGTCAGGGCTTCTCTACAAAGACTGCTGCCCCCGTTACCTGGTACTGGTTAAAACGGAAGACTAGGATGGATTTTCACGAGAGCGTCAGTCATTATTTATAGATTCAGAAGTGCGTAGTTTAGTGATAGGAATCACATGTTGCCATGTCACTGGTACTCTGTTGAAGCCTGTTGCCTAAATATTGTTCTCTCTTTGAATCGTACCTATTGATTAAACATTTTTTTCTAACTTTCCAAACTTCAAAATAAGTAATAAAAGTATGTATAATTTGTTCCCTATATCGTATCGGTCAATTCTTAAAGGTGGAATGTCTGTATCTGATTACCCAGTGTTGACCCAACTAATGGACTTCCCTAAAACCTCACTTTCAAGCATTTCCACACCTAAACTGAATGTTTTGATTGTGAAAGAAAAAAAAATGTTGCAGATTTTCTGTTTAATGAACATGAGTGAGAAACTCTTTGCAATCAATAATTCCGTCCTTCTTTTCTCCACAGTGATTCCTCAGGGGCTGGTGTGCCCATCGTCCTGCCGGCCCGCCACCTCCTCTAGGCGGGCTGTGATTGGCTGGAGCTCCTTCATAGGAGAAAATGGCGTCGGATCGCGGCTGAACAGCCAAGGAGGATTGTCTTCTCCCCTCCCCCCACCCCCCACCCGACCCGTCACTGTTCATTACGATGTTGTGAACCGTGATTCCTTCCAACTGCTCCGGTGCAGAGTACTATGGCAATGCATGATATGAGTCGTGCCAAGGGATTCCCCTGTAAAGAATGTGATATGGTCTGCCCGAGTACTCCAAGTCTTCTAGAGCATATGAAAGCACATTATCAGCAGGAAGAGAACGGTCGTTTTGAGTGTGAACAGTGTGGAAGGATCTACAAGCACGCGGCCAGCCTAGCTAATCACAAGAAATCTCACGAAGTAGGTTCTTTCCAGTGTCCAGTCTGTACACGTACGCTGCCAAACGCGGTAGCTTTGAAAAATCACCTGCGAATTCATACTCTATCCCCAAGCAGTGCGCACGCTGAGGAGGAGAACGACGAGGCCCCTGAAGAGGGGGGCCACGACGAGAGGAATTTTGGCCTCGCCCAGGACCTCACGGATGGGTTTGGCCGTTCCCATTTAAACAATAGTGGTATGGGACATAGTATCCTGCCTGGCCAGGAGACAGACGACCACGGGAAAAAAGGCTCCCCCGAATCTGACGACGCCTGGGACAGACCGTTCAAGTGTGACCAGTGCGATCGGACCTATCGGCACCACGGTAGTCTGGTGAATCACAAGAAGTGTCACCAACAAGGAACATTTAAGTGCTCTGTGTGTTTTAAACAATTCGGCAACCTGGCTGCGCTAAACAGCCACGAGAGAACTCACTCCAAGTTCAAGACGCCGGGAGCAACCATGGTTAGCAGTGGCACTGGCAGTGGCCTCCACGATTCGGAGCGCAGCGCTGGCTCTCAGTCGTCTCAGAACGACGAGTCCGCCTCCTGTTTCTGCCACTTGTGTCAGGTTGCGCTTCCTAACAAGGCGGACTTCCAGGAGCACATCCTGCTGCACAACACGGCCTCGCCTTCACTCGGACTACCGCGCAGCTTCCCCGGCATCATGCCTCACAGCCTGAGTGCCGTTCGGTCCCCGGCATACACCCCGGCCCTTGGGGACCCGTTGCCCTTGCCCCCCCTTCCCGCAGATAAAAGGGGCCCCTATGATCCAATCATGGGCCCTCCAGTGAACAATCCCATTTACACATGTGCATACTGTGGAGCCGGGCACCCAGACCTGGAAACTTTAAAAGTTCATTATCTAACTCATGATCCTCACCCGCCCTCCCACAGTCAGGACGGCTCCATACTCAACTCGGAAACTCTAAGCTCTGGATCACAGGGCTCGGTGGCGTCCCCCTCTGGCGGCCGCGTGCCTCAGGCCAATTCTCCAGATGATGAAGAGCGCCGCTTTAAGTGTGGAGAATGTGGCAAAAGTTATCGCCATGCAGGGAGCCTGGTCAACCACAAACGCTGCCATCAGACTGGCCACTACCAGTGCACCATCTGCTGTAAGCAGTACCCCCACCTGGCGGCACTACACAGCCACCTGCGGAGCCACAAGGGCCGCCCATCCAACCCACCGATCAACAGTGACAGCAGCGACTGGCTGTCTCCTGAGCCTCTCACTTTGGACTCCCAGCAGAGCTACGTCCAGGAGGGCAGCACCACAAACACTCCCATCTCACTGCCTGGAAATCTTGCTGACTCTGCCCACTTTGTGCCAGACGGCGGCCACAGCAGCGGGTTGGACTCCCTAGATTTCCACGATCGCTTCGATGGCAGCTCACTTTCCCAGGGCAGCTCTGCACACCGGCAGGCAGACAGACACGTTTGTGCCGACTGTGGTGAGATGTACGGGGACGTTTCCGGCATCAAGTCACACATGTGTCCTCGCCGTGGACAACAGCAGCAGCCACCGCAGCAGCAGCAAGGCAACATGTCAAACGGCTTCATGGGGAACATGAACTACCACAGCTCCACCGGGACATCGATGCCCTCTGGGACCTCCAGCAGCATTAAGGAAGGTAGCCAGAGACCCTACTCCCAGAGCGGAGGGAAGAGGATGGGCAGCAACGACAAAGAAGACGACGACGACGGAGAAGTGTATCAGTGCTCTGTTTGCGGCAATCACTATGCCAGCCTCCGAGCTCTCAGAAGCCACCTACGCAGCCACGCCAATAACCCAGTTGGAGCAGGACCATCGAATCTGGATCAGGACTGGAGGATGATCTGCTCAACCTGCGGCCAGAGCTTCTCCAGGAAGCAGGACCTCCTGAATCATCAGTTAATCCATGGCCCCCAGAGGCCAGACAGCCAGCAGCAGGGCATCACCAGCAGCTCAGCCAACGGCGGGGACAAGATGGATGGACGTAACCACATTTGTGTGGACTGTGGCATGTTTTTTGCCGACCAGCACCATCTGGTCACTCACTTGTGTCCTGGGAAGAACCGAGCAATGAATAAGCCTGGCCTCAACGGTGGCAAAGGGATGTCTGGAGGTGACGGTGTAGCTGGAAGCAGTGGCGATGGCCGCAGACCGATGGTTGATCAAAGTGACAAACCCCACAAATGTGACCAGTGTGGACGAGGATACAGACACCCCTGTTCGCTCCTCAACCACAAAAAGTCCCATAAGACTGGAGTTTTTCGCTGTCTGGTGTGCCAAAAACGCTACTACAACCTGCTGGCTCTAAAGAACCACCAAAGGACCCACTTTGACCTGAAGAGGTACGCTTTGGTTCACTCTCAAATGTGACGAAAAACATTACGAATTTTCATAATTGGATCCCATTATCCAATGCTTGAATTCTGAACCTTTGCTACTTGTTTAAAAGCTAACGTTGATTTTTGTCAAGCTTTTGGGTTTTCCAAATGGGTTGAACAGTATATCAGTTGGAATTTGCAAACCTCCGAGTCCAGCCTGACATGGAGCCTCAACGAGTCCCTGGACAAGGCCGGTGGGAAGTTATATTGTAGATTAGAGGAGAGGAGACTTGGCAAGGGAACTTTAGGTTGATAAGGAGAGACGGTGTCATAAAATCGCCGGCATGTCATAACTGCAGTCCCCAATTTCTATGAAGGGTTCAGTGCGTTTACCCATGCTGCTTGGTAAGAGGAGCAGGAAGGTAGGACGTTCTCGGCCGCCCTGTTTATATCCAGGACCGCATTAAGGGTGTCTTCCTGTTGTTGAACGTCACCGGCCTGTTAAATACATAGCAAATGTTCCTAGACTCAGCTAGCTAGGAAAATCCAGATACCACCCTGTGTTAACTGGAAACAAGTGACTAGTCCATCTACATGCAGGTCAAGGGAGGTTCCCTGTGTTAATGTCAGCTGCGGACCCAGCTCCTGGTGGCCTCTGAGGTTTCGCTCTGCAGATATGCCTCCCCTGGAAGACTTTGGTTTCCTAGATCAGGCCTGGTGGTTCATGGAGAAAACACTACAGGATGGATAGCAGGGTTGGACGATAGGCCAAAATTTATATCACTGTACATTTCCTAATGTCGGTTGATACAATGTAATTTCGAAATCGATGAAGAAAAAATAAAAAGCCTTAGAAAGACAGCCAAGAATGCAAACAACAGATGTCTATACAAACTTATGAGAAATATTTTTCAATGTTTGCAACATAACATTTAATAAATCTTAGCTTTGAAGAACAAAAACAAATAAAACTGCATAAAAAAACCTGGAACATAAGTCAGCGACAAACTTCAAGACTCTGCAGCTTGTGTGATCAGGTGACTTCAACATCCAGTCAGTAGAAACGTAAACAAAGAGAACGGCGGATGAGCCAAGTGAAGAAGGTGCTTACACAGCCGTAAAGGAAATGACGTCAAGTTATTCCTGTGGAGCCGAGCGGGCGCAGAGGCGAAGCTGCACGCAGAGAGCGCAGCTTCGCCTCTGCAGTCAAGTGCGGCAGACGGGTTTGGAGCGAATGTGTGTGAGTTTATATGAGCTGCGCGCTCAGTTCGGTGGCCCACAAATTACACCATAGATGTTGAGCAAAAGAACTTGACATTCAAAGTTGGTCTGAAACTGGGACCCAAAGTAAAACATCCAACCTCTTCTTCCACCTGCAGAACAACCAGCTGCTGAGTTTAAAGTTGTGCTAAAGTCTCCAGTAGCTTGTTCAATGAGACATAGTTGAAGGTTTAAACTTGAATGGTTACAAGACTTTAATATTTCCTTAAAATTTGATCTGATTTGATCAGTAAGTAAATAAAAGATAGATCAGTTGCATTTCCTCCACATGACATTATTTTCAGATGCAGGAAGCGGAGCAATTATCGTTATCTAGGTAAAACTGACCAATAGAATATGCCGACCCAAGATTGTCTACATATTTTGTACATTTAGATGGAGCATTAAGCAGCACTACATTGCCGAAGGTTCTCTTGTTGGAGTGCGGGATCTCTAGAATTGACCTGCTAGCTTGTTTTCATTGATTCCAGACTCCCATAACTTCTATAGTTATTTGCTGAATCACCAATCTTACTTACATACTGTACGTTGGGCTATGACAACAGCTAGCGTGGTCGCTATCCAGTCTGGGAGGTTTTCTCCCACACTGGAACCTCGCTGTGTAGCGATGCTTTCAAATATCCATGCATTTAAAATACAAAGACGGAGCTTATCCTGCTGTGGAGCAAGTAAGGCTTGACCGACCACCATGCTTCTAACACTCCCTGCATGCCTGTTAAAAGATCAAACTTTCAACTTGTTTCTAAATGGCATCTGAGGCAATTTCCACGCCTGTCAAACTGAAAGAAAAGCTCTACAATAATATTTGAGCAGAACAGTTAACCGTTTCAGAGTTGATGGCGGTTCCAGCCATCCGTTCTGGGTGTTTAGGGAAGCGTAAAATGGGTTGGTTTGATTTCGATATAGAAGTTTCAATGTAGAAGAGCCTTTTCTTTGAGCCCTTCCAAACAGCCGCTCTAGGGTAGGGTTTGGGTTTCTGAACAGCCGCCACTGTTTGAGGTATGGATGGTTTTTCTTTACCTTTAATTTGCTGACGTAGGCTAATCTGAGGGGCTGTGTTGTCATTTGACTGTTTAACACTTTTAACTGTGTAACTTCAGCTGGTTTCTTTTCCACATGGGAAAAATCGATGTTGTTAGAATAATTAAGTTAGACTACAAGCTATTGAGTGGTGGGTTGTAATACGCCACGATACGCCAGCAAGTGTTTGCTTTAATCCTTGTATATCAGGTGGCAGACAGACTAGTGGCCAAAGTGCTTTCTTGAATGTGATTAAATCATTCAGTCACTTCCAAACCATGGTGACCCAGACCGTACCACAGAGCAGAAACAAGGCTTTGGATTCCTGCCTTTTCCAAAGTACAGTGAATGCATCACTGTGTTATTTGGAGATAAGTTTTTATCGAGTTATTATTTTATTCAGGGTTTTTTAGTTTAAGAGACTGAAGAAAAATGGTTTTATCCCTTTTACATTAGGGTTAGTTTAGCTGGAGTGATGCAGAAACTGAACATCTGTCTCAGTTCTTATGATGGGTCCCTGTGGAACGACACATTTGGTTAATCCCTTAAACCTTGCAGACAATTACGGGCCAGATTTTTCTACCCATTAGTCTGTCTAGGAAACTGAACCATGTTTTTATGCTTGTGGAACAATGTGGTTGTTGTCTCTCCTTCACCTCGTCTCGTCCCTGCTATAGGCACAAGTGTGAGGAATGTGGCAAAGCCTTCAAGATCCAAAAGCAGCTCATCAACCACCTGCGTCTCCATGAGGAGCACCGGGCCAAAGGTCTCATCCGGACCGGTCCCAATGGTTCCCGCTTCCAGCAGCCTGGCCCATCCCAAATGCAGGCGATGAGAGCCGAGTCTTCAAAGGGCCCCGTGATGGGTGTCAAGTACAGCCACCAAGGCTTTAAGAAGCCCTACTCGTCAGCCGGCACCTCCAGGCCCCAGAAGTTTGACCCTGCTGAAAGTGGGCGAAGACCGTTTGCCTGTGAGGAATGTGGGAAGACGTACCGTCATGCCGGCAGCTTGGCTAATCACAAGAACCTTCATAAAATTGGGGAGTACCACTGCAACGTTTGCAACTCCACTTACCCCAACCGGCTGGCCATGAAGAACCACCTGCGCCTTCACTTTGCCCAGAAGAAGCACAACTGCCAGGAGTGCGGCAAAGGTTTTCGCACCCAGCGGCAACTCGCCACCCACACTACAGCCGGCCTGTGCAAAGGGCCTCAGGGCCCCGGGGTCCAAATGGACTTTGAGTGCGACGGCTGCTGCGAAGGCTTCGCCACGGCCGATGAGCTCTCAGCTCACGACTGCCCGGCTCAGCACCTTCCGTCGTCTTCCTCCACCAGCAGCTCAGCCAACGTTAGCATGGAGAGGAACTCTGTGGACATGGACTCGGACGAGCGGCCGTACGCCTGCGACCTGTGCAGCTGCACGTACAAACACGCCAGCTCTCTGCTCAACCACAAGCACACCCACAAGACGGGCAACTTTCGCTGCAACTTCTGTGACAAGCCCTACACCAACTACATGGCCTTGCGCAATCACATGCGCATCCACACGCAACGCAAGAAACACATCTGCCACACGTGTGGGAAAGCTTTCCGGCTGGCCAGGTTCCTGCGTAACCACCAGAAGGTGCACGAGGAGGGCGCCACCCCGTTTGGTTGCCCCAGCTGTGGGAAGAGTTTCCAGGGGAGGTCCGGTCTGGCCCGGCACCGCTGCGGGGACAACCAGGTAGGCATGGAGGTCAGGAGGAAGGCCGCTGCCCCCCCGGGAGAGGGAGAAGAGTGTCGGTACACGTGAGTTCCCGTCAGTTGTTTGTGATTCTTCGAAGTTGGAAAAAAGAACTAGTAGTGCAGATAAATGTAGGTGTCTACGTGTCTATTACAGGTATATGATCTCCAATCCGGCTTCCTTGGGACCATACGCGTGCCGGAATTCGGATTTTTCAGAAGTTTGGACAGATTGAATTAGAGACCAGATAAGTCATCCCCGTTTGCTTTCAGTTAGCATATCTCACACACTGTAGTTTGTAGGCTGCCTTTAACCAACCATGTCATGTTCAGATGTTGTTTACATGCTGTTCTCTCCTCTGACTGAAGCTGTGTGTGCGTGTGTGTGTGTGTGGGGGTGCATGTGTGTGTGTGTGTGGGGGTGCGTGTGTATGTGTGTGTGTGTGTGCGTGTGTGTGTTCCTCTGATTGTCTGATCTGACGGCCGCTGAGCAGAGCAGGACCAGGCTGCCGCAGTGTCATGTTTGTTTGGGAAGAGCAGGGAGTATTTGGAGCTAGCTGCACTGCACATGTCCGCCGCAGACCTAGCGTAGCTGCGACTGGTCTCCCCCCCCCACCTGCTGCAGACTCGCTCAGTGCATCATCATAGATCTGTCTAAACTGAAGCTGTGTGCAGTGCAGGAAGCAGCAGATACTTCCCCTTTTCTTCTGCTTGTATGTCCACCCCCCCACCCCCAGCAGCCCCCCCCAGTGACCTGTGTAGAAACGTTAGCTGGTGCACCAGTTTGTAGAAGCTCTGAGCCGGATTTCAGATCATATACCTGTATGTGAACTTTATCAAGTTGTTACAGCGGCGTCCTGCAGCTGCATCCTGTCACTAATCAATCTTCTTCTCTCCCCCATGCCCCCCCCTCACCGTTTGTCTCTGCACAGATGTGATCAGTGTGGCCGCTCCTACCGCCACGCCAGCTCCCTCCTCAACCACAAGAACACCCATACTGTTGGCATCTACCACTGCGCCGTGTGCCTCAAGACCTACAACAACCTGCTCGCCCTGAAGAATCATCGCCGCATCCACTCCGAGACCCGCCGCCACCGTTGCCACGACTGTGGGAAGGCGTTCCGTGTCTCCTCCCAGCTCTACAACCACCGGCGCGTTCACCAGAAGCAGCGGGAGCTGACCTGCCGATCCTGCCAGAGGGCCTTCCCTACTCAGGCCAGCTTCAGGCTCCACATGGAGATTAGCCACGGAGAGGTACCGCAGCCCCGCCAGCCCAGACCCCAGCAGCACCGGCCGGGGGGCTCCCAGGAGCTGGGCTGGGGGTCGGGCCTCGACCTCACCCTCCTGCAGGAACAAGGACTGGATCCCAGCAGTTTGGCCAAACCCCGCGGCGATGAGGTGGCCAAGCCTCACATCTGCAACCAGTGTGGACGCTCGTACCGCCACGCCAGCTCTCTGCTCAACCACAAGAACAGCCACAAGACCGGGACCTTCTTCTGCTCCTCCTGCCAGAAGGAGTTCCCCAACCTCATGTCCCTCAAGAACCACCGGCGCATCCACACCGAGCCCAAGCGCTATCAGTGCCCCGACTGCGGGAAGTCGTTCCGGGTGTCGACGCAGCTCATCTGCCACCGTCGGATCCACACCAAGGAGAAGCCCTTCTCCTGCCAGCAGTGCGACAAGCGCTTCTCCTCCAAGTCCAACCTGCGGCACCACATGAAGGTGCACTGGAGCAGCAGCACGCCGCCTCCGCCAGCCGTGGCTGCACCCAACTACCTGGGCATGCCCGGCGGACCTTTTGTTTAGGATGGCCGGTGCTGCGGTCTGGAGGCGACCTTCCTCCTCCTCATTGGGCGGTTAAAGTGTGTGAGGACAGAAGAACACACACACTGTTTGCAAACCCCCACCCAGTTGCATGTTGCCCCCCCCCCCACAGCTGCAGCGTCCGAGCCTGACCCGGACTGTGGGGTCATCGGGTCGCTGCTGGTTCCTCTGGTGGCCTTGGTCAGTGTTTAAAGCCTTTGCGCTCTGAGATGTAGCACGAGTGCAGCTCAGCTGTCGCCGCCGGGCAGCAATGACTCATGGGAATTTTCAGACTTTAGTTGCGTGTTTGCTACAGCAGAAAACCACTTCCTGTTCTTTGGTTCACACACATGGACCCTGCTGCGTTTCCGTGGTAACGCGCTTGTTATGACATGCGGTCGTGTTTTATATCCATCGCTGCGCGGCGAGCGTTCAGGTGAACCCAGATGTCTCCACAGCGAGTCCTGAAGCAGGTTGGAGCAACAGATTTAAAGAAGGTTTGGTTTTCATGAAGGAGCCGGAAGCTCCGATCAGTCTCAACCGTTCTGGGTTCAGAACATGACATGAATGATGACGGACAGCTCAGGTGCCCAGACAAAGCAGGTGCCCAGCTGTTGTGTTCAGGAACCGTGGGAACAAAGTAGTTTCAATCATTTCACATCTTTTTCCGTTTCCTTTTTGAAATCTTTTGTCAGGTTAGATTTTATTTTTTTTAGTTTTCTGTTTTTAAAAATGTTTTTAGTTTTAAACATTTTTTTTAGTTTCCATTGATTTTTCTCAGTTATGTTTTATTTATTTAATTTTACCAAACTTTATGGCCAATATTCAGCTCTGTAATGTCTGTCAGCTGCGGTGGCTCAGGGACCAGATCCATGGCCGCCTGAGCTCTTATCTCACCTCTGGATCGCTGCTCCTCCCTGATGTAGTCTCCATAGCAACGCTTAGGGCTGCAGAAGGAAGAAGAAAGGGCCGATCTCCCGCTGCTTGGTTACACAGTGAGACGCTGGTTGTGATCGACAGCTGCCGTTAAAGGATTATTTGGAAATAAACTGCTGGTTGTTTGGTTCAGCACTAAGGGCTCCTGGCTGCAGAAACGCATCAATAATTCATTGTGTTTACAGTTTCTAGATCCAGACATAAATGCCACAGACGGATTTAACTTTCTTTAGGCCTCTTGACTATTTTTAATTAACTTTATTTAAAACACTTGAATCAAGATAAACACCTTTAGACACTGAGCTAAAAGAAGAAACATCATAACTAACTTATTATGAGCCCACAGTTTTCCCCACAGTCCTCCATGAGCTTCAGATTCTCAGATGGTTAAAAACGGACTCGTTGTTCTGGTAAAAAGCTTAGTCTTAGCCCACCTGCGGCGCCACGTAAAGGTGCACTGGAGCAGCGGCAGTTAAAGACAAATCTCCCCCCAACCGGCCTGTGAGCAGCTCCTAGAAAGGTTTAATTAGCATCCTTTGTCTTCAAAATGAGCCCAGCTTCTAAAACTGGATCATCTGATCCCAAACATGTCTGCAGAACCTCACAGAACCAGATCTCTTCATCAGGCGACCTCAGAGGTGGCTGTTTGGTCCCTCTGAACCCTCTCAGCCACCGTAGTTCTGATCAACAAACTCAGAACTTGGCATTTTCCTCAATGATTGAGTGTTGCTGGCCCGGTTCTGAGCCCAGAACAAGTGGGTCTCCTGAATCTGTTTCAGTGCCCTGAGATGATACCAGAACCCAAAGTGTCCTCGCTGTGCTGAATTGGGCCCACGGCGCCACCTGCAGGCAGCAGACAGACCTGTTGGAAACTCAACTGTTCTTTGCCTCAATGAACCTCTTTGCTCAGAACTTCATCAGAACCGAGCCGAGTTGTCCTGGGTTTATTCGGTAACGGGTTGGTTCCTGTTGCTCCTGGCTGTCCTCATGAGTCCATGTGTGTGAACAGGACACGTTGGCCCAGCTGTGGCGCTTCAAACCGGCACCGATCCGGATCTAATTCTGGACCTGGTTCCGATCTGGCTGCTGGACCGCCCTGAGCCAGCTGGGAGGACCGTGTGTGTCGTACTCGTCGTATCTTTGCAGTTTTGTAAGAAGGAAGCAGTGGTTGTTAATTTATATGAATCCGATCCTGGATAATGAACTCGTATCGGACCGGGTTTAGTATCGGACCGGGTTTAGTATCGGACCGCGGTAGTGTTTAGGATGTGACCGTAGAGGCGTGTCGATGTAAAGCCCACCCCCCCTCTGGGAGCTGACGGACTTATCTGGATCCTGCCTCCTTCTCTCCGGGACGTCGTGCCGACTCACTGCTTCCTTATGGACTTCCTGACCCAGTCGGCAGGACTTCCCGGTTCTGTCCCGCTTCCTGTATTTATTGGTGTTTCTTTCCCGTTTCCTTATTTAACTGTTGGAAGCCTGTGTGTGTCTGTCAGCGTGTCGAGGAGCACCGGTGCTAGTCAAAAAAAATAAAGTGCAAGCCGTGCAGTGACCGTCAAGTGCTGTAGGAGTCCATGTGATCTAGAACACAGAAATATTCCCTGTCCACCTCCCCCCCCCCGCCTGTCCTCCTCCGACACTTCCTGCCTGCATTTCAGTAGATTAGAGAAGAAGAAAGTTTGGAGCAGCTGTAATCCTCCGTTTCAAGCTCTAACTTTTTGTTTTCATGCCTATATATGATGTAATGCTTATTATACACTTTTATAAACTATGTTTTGATAATTCATTTCTTAACAGAGAACTTGTCCATATACTATAACCCTTACTGCTGAGTACTGAAAATAAATAGGTGAGAAAAAGTTCCCATTTCCTGAGTTTGATTCCTCTATCAGCCCAGATGGAGCCAAGATGGTACGGAAGCCCAGAAGTGCCCCTGTTCAATAAATGTTTAATAACTTTTCAACTTGATAGCTGGCAAATGATTAAATCAGGAAAGAATTCATTAATTGTTTTATTAAAAACAGTTTTTAATTTACAGGATATTACCTTATCTAGTATTTTAGCATCCTGAACGTATCCATCCGACAGCGGTTGGGGCTAACAACATGCTAGGCCGTATAACCAATCAGGTGTCTGAGGATGTTTTATGTAATGATTTGAAAAATTATCACATTTAATAAATGATTGGATGGATGTTTAAATTACACTGGTTTCCATCAATACATTCATAGCAGTTTGAATAGGAATTTGATTCTATTCAGAAAGAAACAAAAGAAGGTTAATCATAAGTTGGATTGTGTCACTTTTTGGCCTCCCATCCATCGCAGTAATCAGCAGGAAACGAGAAGTGGACGCTCGAGAACCTGCGACTTGGAGTTAAAGGAGATGTTTGAGTGAAAGCAGAATTGGTTCATTATTAAATGTAGAGTCCATGTCCAGTCCATGTGTTAAAAATGTGTTAAAATAGAAAGTATAATTTTAGATGTTAATTCAAAAACAATCGTATGCTTCTTTTATTTTTTGTCGGTGCAAGTTCTCAGTCATCTCGGTGATGTCAACCACAAACCGGGCTTAATTTGGAGGCAACCAGACTTTGGTTAAGGACAACAGGCCTCCATTCAGTTCAGTTCGGAAATACTTTATTGATCCCAAGGAAAATATTAAATGTAGTAACTCGTTTTAGATGTTGATAGCTGTGTATATGTAATATATAAAGTACACTTTGACTGAAGACACTCTTAACAGCTTTTTGAACTTCTTGAGCCATTTGCTCTGATGTTATCTCAGCAGATGAGGGCAGAATAGATCACACTCTCCACAACAGGCAGATCGAATGACTGGTGGAAGAGATGGCTTGAATATCCTCCTCTCTCTTCTACTTGCTCCTGCTTTGAATCCTGAGTGCATCTTTTTCAATTCAACTGAAACTTTGAGAAATAGTTGAGGTTCTAGGTGTTGATCAGCTCCTCAGTGTAAAAAAAACAGATTGTTATGGTTACGCTTCATAGCAAATGTCCAGAAAGGAAAGTATATGAACAACAAAACCTTTAAACTGCGCAGCATACGGTACTATAGGTGAAATTAAACATCTGCAACAAGAAATTTCGATTTGCAAACAGTAACTTAAGTTCTTCTGGAAACGAATCAAAATTGAAGAAGCAGAGTCACTACAGCAGCAAAGCCTGGACAGCTACGCTGATTTACACTGCATATTACGTGCTCATTTAGCTTGGTTTCTGCTTGATACATGTGCTTGGTCTGTGCAGCAAAATCTCATTATTTAGAGCTTCAAAGACTGCGGGCAGAATTTCCGCACAGAGGTTTGCAGGTCTGGTACCTGGAGAGAAGGAAAGTTTCTGGATAAAACAATATGTCTTTTGATGATTTCATGCTTATCCATGAATAAAGACAAAGATATGTTCTGAGTCGTTATGAAGCTAGAATGAGCTTTATTTCACTAAGGGTTTGAACACTTGGGTAACCTTAACGGACATTCATGTTCATTTTGATTACCAAGTTATGACCAAAAGTCAGTTAATGGAATCCTCATGTTTGCTCGCTAGTAGTCACTCAGAGAAGATGAAGAATCATTTAACTAAAAATTATTGATGTCTGATTAAGCAAATAATTTCATTAAACTATTTGGCCAAATAATGTTTTATTCAGCTCATGAATTTGATTTGGAAACATTCAAATTGTTCTAAATTAGCCAAAAGCTAATTTGATCACATTCCAAATTCTTCAAGATAAACTTTGGTTCTCAAAGATAAAATCCGCTGAACAGTGACATCATTGCATCGTCTAATTGATTATGGTTTTCAACCATGTTATTCAAATGTTTGGAATGTAATGAGAGCTGCTTCCAGTTCAGCTCTCTCTTTTGCTAATGGCCCAGTGCCGCATAAGGTGAGACGCAGCGATCCTCAGCTGAAGCCACATAAGTAGCCACCAAATCCTCCCGGAGAGTCTGGGCTCGCTGGACTGAGTCAGACTGATCCTGCCTACGATTCAGAGAGCCCAACGAAGTGTTTTCCTGCGATTCAAACCGAGTAAACGCAGTGGTAATTGAACTCGTCTGCCAAAATGGAGGATAAACTACCCAGTTCTGGCCGATCCACAGAACAGCTGGGCCCAGTTGCTGTTTTCCAGAGGAGGCGCAAGACTGCCGAGCCGAAACTCCTAAGCTGCCGGACCACGTTGTCCCGGTTCCGTTGCCTGCCTGCCATTGTCTCCTCCCTTAAGCCTGCCTCGGAACCACAGCTAACGGCTAACTGCCGTAGCAACGGGGAGACGCCCCATTCAAGGCTTTAAGTTACAAAAATGAAGCCCTCCACAGTTGCTTTTATTATTGCATCAGATTAATTCCAAATCTCTTTGAGTTGCGCACAGATTAACTGATTTGACCGAGAACTGGGCCTTTGACTCCGACAGAGCCGAACCGAAGGGCCTTTCCTTTCCATTGAGCCAACGGTCCCATTCTTCCTTCCCCTCTGTCCTTGTGATGCTTAATAATTTCTCTTATTGGGTTGAAAATAAGGTATAAGGTATATATGTTTTACCTGAAATAAACTTTTTGTTTTCAACTTTGATGGCGTTGAAGCCTCAGCAGATGGCCGCTCACACTGAGCCTGGTTCTGGTTCTGCTGGAGGTTTCCTCCTGTTAAAAGAGAGTTATTCTTCTCCACTGTCGCTACATGCTTGCTTAGTGTGAGGGATTGCTGTCGAGCCAATGATTCGATGCAATCAGCTGGTTTTTAACTAATCTGACTGTAATTTGAATGAACTGTCTTTGTGAAGAGCCTTGAGATGACGTGTGTTGTGATTTGGCGCTATAGAAATAAACTGAATTGAATTGAATTGAAGCAACATTGACTAACTGAATGCTACAGTGGATTGGCTAGCATCTTTAGCTCGAAGCTACTTCATACAAGATCACATTAGCAGGCCACGTTGTTAGCCTAACTTCATTTGTTTTATGCAGAACCAACCGAACCGGACCTCCTGGGACCAGCTAAGCTAACCCATTCTCTTTCAGCTTTATTACAATTATTGCATTTCTAAGTTATTATTTCTTTTTCACTGTAAAACCAAATGCAACTGTACTGTTTTGACTGCATTTAATATATCTGCGTCAGGATCTATTGACATTTCCCTGCTGCTATTTTTAAAGGACACTGGTATTAAGCAGATTACAGTTATAATCATTTAACTAATGATAATTTATCAATTTTACCCTCCATTCTGAACGACCTATTAATTAGCTACAACTTCCAGTCCTACAGTTGGTGCAGAATTATTAGGCAAAGGAGTATTTTGATCACATCATCTTTTCATACATGTTCTACTTCAAGCTGTAGAGTTTTAAAAGCCTACTACCAATAAAGTAAATCAGGTGATGAGCATCTAATGAGAAGGAGTTTGGTCTAATGACATCAGCACCCTATAGAAGGCGTGCATAACTATTAGGCAACTTCCTTTCCTTATGACTCTGAAAAGTCATAAACTGTGAGATGTCCTGCAGCAGTCTTGAAATTCCAAAACTTTTAAAGCCTGGTCATTGAACAATCTAGAGTTTCATGGTAAACAGCCAACAGGGTCGCAAGAAGCGTGTTGAAAAAAGGTGCAAAATGACGGCCCTCGTTCGTTCAGCTGCCAAGATGCCATTTGCCTCCAGTTTTTCCATATTTCAGAGCTGCAGCGTTACATGTGGATCAAACAGCTGAAGGTGAGCGATACTCAGGCTAGCTTTTATATCTCTGCTTCTTTCTGTCTGTCTGCTTCTGTCTCCTTGAACCCCAGTCTTCCTCAGCAGATGGCCG
>JAUZNJ010000040.1:481568-516800 GCA_034780135.1 Jordanella pulchra
ATTGTATTTTTCTGGATTTTTGTTTTAGATTCCATCACTCACAGTTGAAGAGTACCTATGATAAAAATTACAGTCTTTTACATGCTTTGCAAGTGAGAAAACCTGAAAAATCAACAGCGTGTCAAATACTTGTTCTCCCCACTGTATGATTAATGAGTATCAGTTTTTGAACTGGACTGTTGGAATAAATACCTTCTATAAGGATATTCATTATTCTGACACAAGTATGAAAATAGTCACTTATCAGTCATGCAGATGTCGGCCTACAGATTTCTTTTTAAAATGCTCATTAAGAAAAACTGAAATAAAAATGTATGTACCTTCTTGACATATAGAATTTATGTTTTCAAATTAGAATTGCAAAAAGTACACTAAACTTCAGACATGTTATGAATCAAATTTTAAAGATTTATATCACTATAAACGATACATCATCATACTTGTGAATTTTAAGCTTTTTTTTTCATTTTTCAATATTTTTAAATATAACTTTAAATTCTTTGAAACCAAAGTATTGATATGACTCAAAATGCACAATTCTATGGTTGTCATTGGTAAAAAGTAGCATTTGAAACAAAAATTTACTTGCTACAGGGATGAAACACAAGTAGGTCTCAATAATGCATTTTTCTTGTACGGTACAACTATTTTCTCAATGCTAAACTTTCCGTTGATTTTTCGAATACAGAACTTTACCATAATTCAACAAATGCTTTGCTTTTCTCTTAGAGGTTGTAGATAAGTCTATTCAAGAGCTAAATCAATGCTGATCTCATTGACTTTTGTAAACCTAAAATAACATGTTTTAAAATGTTAGCCCTAAAAAAGTAATGATAATTTTTGTTTAGTTGTTAGCTTAATCAGAATTTAAACAAATATCCTAAATGTATCATGTGCTAAATCCAAATGTGTAACTTTTTAATTTTAATTACATAAGCTAACTTTTTAGTTTGTTTCTAATTCAATGGCATAAACTTGCAAGTCAGTCTAAGTAGCATTTTGACTCTGGCACAAAGATACGATTTTCCTCCTAAGAAGCCCTAAATCAAGAGAGCAAAAAACTTCAGATTATTTGTTATAGACTTTTTTTATTAGAAATAATTCACATTCATTTTTGTGCTGTGAAAACTGTACATTTACACTGGTCAAAACAGAAATCTTGACAAGAAAATACTCAATAGGGGTAACTAAATTTGGGTTTTAGGCAGGACAAGAAAAACTGGAAAAAAAAGAAACAGACATTAGGGATCGGCTGGTAGAACATACAGTCAAGTTATAGTAACACACTGTTACAGAAGACATGAGGTTATATTACCCACTGCTTTACAGCTGAGAGCAATAACAATTATCCTGAAGAACAGTTAGGAGATAATCAGAGGCTCATTCAATCTATATTATATATTTTTTTAAATATAGAAGAATGATTAACTTTCACAGAGAACTCCAAATATGGAGTCTTGTGCAAACAAATCTCTAGTGAATAAATTCCTAATACAATATTCTCATAAAGCATCTATTTGCTCTGTAAATATATATGGAAGATGGTATAAAAATTTTGAAATATCGGTAGGAAAAAACTCTGCCTAGATCATAATTTCAGTCATTGCTTGAGCATCAAGCGCCCATCATATTGCACTGTTACACACTGATGGCTGAAAACACAAAATGTGTTGAAGTCTCTGCTCAGTCCAAGAGTCCTGCAAGGCTGAGAAACAAAAACGGGCGATGATGAAAGGGCCTTCAAATTCCGCATGTACGACATAGAAGAGCCTGCATCTTTGTACCAGTTATCCATCCAGCAATTCCCAAGAGTGCACTGCTCTTTCCGCGTGAGAGTCTGTGTTCGTCCTGTTGCTGGTGTTTTGGCTTTGAAGAGGAACACCGTAGAAACCAGGAAATTCAACCAACCAGCGCTTCCATCACCACTCAATATGTTTGTCCCAATGCAGTCCGTCTGGGCTCACAACACATTATGGATGCATCAACTTATGTTTTTCTTTTTTTTTTCCCCTACTGTAGGTACTATAAATCAATAGTAATGGGGAAGTAAATAAAAACAGAGAAATCACACTTAAAATAATTCATAATAGTAATGAAAAAACACTGCGAGAAGGACTATCAAGATGATTAAGCTTGTCTTCTAGTTTGACAGAAATGTTTCAGTCTCAACAAAGAGTCTCATTTTCTGCTTGAGATTGTTGGATTTGGGTGCTAACAAGCTTATAATGAGGAGAAAAAAAACAAAAAAAAACACTGCACCAAAAAAAAACAAAAATGCTTGCCCATTTACCAAAGTCCAGAGTATTGGAGCATGAAATCCCATTTTTGTTTTGCCTTTGTCTCATTTTGGAAGAGAGTTCTGGCTGCGTCTCCCGAGAAGCAGGGAGGACACACACCGTTTGTTTTTTTTTTATTTCAATGTTACTTAATTTTTCACTCCAAAGTTGATTTGAAGGAAAAAAAGAGAAGCACAGACATGTCAAGCACATCTTCTAAAGCCCCGGGTAGTGGGGGGTCCAAGAAAACTCCAGAGGGAAGCGTCTATGGAGCCAGAGACAGTCCCAGCCCGTGGACGCCACTGACCGCTACGTCTACCCCTTCTTTGAGCTTTAGGACCACTCTGGTGAGAGTCCACACTGAGAAGCTACATTAAACATCCCCGTTGCCATCACCCCTACACTCTATCACTTCTTCCTCTCTTCCTTCCAGCTCTGGCTGAGGGTTTGAAGACAATGATTCTGCAAGCTACTTCTTCCCTTTTTTTGGTTGCTCTACCTTCATCCATTAAAGGATTCCATCCCAAAACCAAAAAAGGTGACTGAGGTGAAACAAGGCGGCTTAACTAGGCCCCCCTACTCCTCCTCAGACCTCCGTTTGCAGGTCAATAATGTCCTGCCCCACCAATGGGATGGTGGTGCTTGTCTTCTCCCACTCTACAGAGTGAAGCTCCAGAGGCGAGGCGGCGAGTGGCTCCATGTCTTTGCGTACCCATGCAGGGGGCGACTGAGGTATCCCTCGGACTCCTTCCCACGACCTCTCCATCTGAGCCTGCTGTTTGTCCTGTTAGAGCAGAAAGAGAGGAGCGTTTAGGACCGGGGTCACTTCATTATACAACAGCAATTCAGTTATATTACTTGAAAAAGTGAAATGAGCTTCTAATGATGGAAAATCAGAGAAATAACTGCTTCTTTGAGGCTTTGAACTATCTGAAGGTGTGTCTCATCTATGGGGAAAGACATTAAGAGAGTGTGAGGTTGTATATAAACACTCACGCTGTGGTTTGTTTTGTCACTTCCTCCAGAAGACACACTCCATCTCACAGACTGTAAGAAGGAAGAAAATACATCCTTATTCAAATGACCTCCGGGTAACAACAATGTTACTTCAAGTCACCATGTTGCACCTCAATTTAAAGGTCATTTTCTTCCTAATGTCTTTTTTATGGTATTATTGCCTCTTCTTTTAATTATGCGTGCATTATTTCCTAAAAAATGACTGTGGAAGCAGATGATGAGCATAATAGGATGAAGTCTTACCTTGCTATCGGATGGAGGGGACTCCCTGTCTTTCTCAGTGTGATGCATCTTCCTGTTCAGGTCCTGGAACATGTTCTGGTGACGCTTCTTGGTGTGCATGATTTTCTGGAGAAGACAGAAAAAAAAATGTCCAAAATTAGCACTGAATACTACATGTATGTCTGATGATTCTGGGGCAAAGTTTTTTGATTAAATGATAACTTTAATAATTCACAATTATCAAATACATATATTTACCTCAAAGTCCAGCTCTGCATAACGGGATTTCTGTCGCTGCAAAGTAACAGCAGAGAAAGAGTGGAGTTTAGACTTTGAAATATAATAAACATTATACAAATGCATAAAGTGGCAACGTCATTTCCTCCTACCTCCAAGGAGCTCATGGACAGAGTCGAGATGGTTTCGCTCTTTGACATCATTGAGTTCATGGACTCGAAGGTGTTCTCCAAGCTGCTGTGGGTGATGTGTGACTCGCTGGACATGTTGTGGATGTTCTGGATCGGCGAGTCCCTCTCTGAGTACGACACGCTGACCTGGTCGGCTGGGATTGAGCCCATCCCGAAGGCAGCCTGGGGCTCCGCAAAGGGTCCTCCAAGGTGCATAAGCCTGGCCTGTGGCAGCTGATCTATGCTGATGTTGTACTTTGTTGGGTCGTCTTTAGGTTTGGACCTCAGGGTGGATGTGGTGTTGGGCATGAGGACGTATCCGCTGACATCAGAGACGCTACCCTCTGCCTGAGCAAGAGCAAGGTCCGCATCCAGCTGCTTGAAGAGCTCCCCCTCGCAGACGTAGACTGGGTTACCGCAGGAGGGGTCCACCCCTCCGGCCAGGCGGCTTTTCTCTCTCTTCAGGGTGAGAGTGTGGCTGGCATACTCGGGAACAGCCTGCATGTGGCTGCCCTTGGATGGCAGGGTGTGGAAGTTGGAGCCCATTGGGAGCGGCATCTGAGGAGGAGGCATCTTTTCTTCAGAAGAGCTCTTCATTCCTTTAAGAAAAAAAAATGAATGCAAGATTTAATAATAGGAAACAATGCCTTGAATGAAAATTAAATCAATATCATTTCAAACTTTAGATGCAAGCCAAGATGCTGGGCTTACCTTGTCTGTTTGAGTCTCCATCTTTTTCATTATCAGACTGCTGATAAAAGGAGAAAAACACTATTAGTGCTTAATGCATGCATATATTCATTTAGGAATACATTTCAAAAGCACTCAAGATATTAAAAAGGCAATCGGCCAAATTATTCACCATGTGCTGAGGGTGGCCATTGTGATGAGAACTTCCAGAGTCTCCATTCCCATCATCTTTGCGATCAACTACTCTGCACTTCACAGCCTCCTGAACCTAATGGAGACACAGAATATTCAGGAAATTGTTAACAACATTTAAGCTCATGCAGTTTCATAAAAAACAACAGCACCAAATTTCATTTTATCTTTATTTCCTTTGGGTTTGTTTAGCTTTTTGCCTTCTTACCTCTCTACGCAGGATGCAGTGCACCATGACGATGATGAAACCCTCCAGAGAGTCAAAAACAGCAAAGAGGATCTGGAAAAGGGCGGAGCGCCGGTCAGTGATGGCCAAGACAGCAGACATCCAGGTGAGGGCAAGGAGAGGGAGAACCACACAGGAGCTCCACAGTGATGCCCTGCAGGGGGAAGAAAAGAAAGCAAATGATCAGATTAGTGCTTGAGTCTCACTTTCATACTCCTGTGTATGCTTCAGTAGACTAGTGAAAATTGTTGCTGTATGATTAGCTTGATGAGACCTACCCAGCTCTCTCCTTCAGTTTCACGTCGGTGATGCCATCCTTGGAAACGAGCTTGTTGAATACTAGAATACCGGTGACCATATTCACCTGTTTGAATAAAAGTATGTGTCAATAAGGCTATACATTTAAAAAACAGCATGCAAAATCTCTGAAACCTGGGGATCAAAGTCTGGAATACGAACCAAAACAACAGCAGCAGCGGGTCCAACGAAAGAGTAGAGGAGTCCACCTTCAAGGGACAGCCAGCAGCTAAAAAGTGAAAGAAAAATGTTATTAATCACTGTTTTTGTCAAATCGAAAGAAGAAAAAAAAAATAAGGAGCAAGGATAGATTATGAGCTTGAACTTACTAGTTGACAGTGCCATATCCCTTAGCTTTAGTGAAGCCCACAGACACAGCAACCACCAGAGCAGGAAGTCCTGCAAATCAAAAAAGTATGAATTTCAATTAGAGCTAAAAGGATTAGGAATAAAGGAAAACTCAAACAGGAGTGACAAGACATGAGATGCGTAAAGAGACTCATCCTCTTACCCCAGCCTAAGCACAGGAAGCGCTTGCGGATGATGCGGTTGCGCAGACGACCAGTGACAGCCATGTAGGACTGCCAAGCTTCTGTCAGGACCCAGCAGAAAGAGGAGAGGAAAAAGAAGTGGAGCAGGGCAGCTACAAGAGTGCACACGACCTGTGGGAGACGAGTGGGAAACAGAGAGAGAGGTACAGTGAGAAATCTGAGTCCAAGACATAATGAAGATGGCGTGGATTCGATTTGGAGCATGGCTTACCTTATTGCGAGCTTGGGTTTGTCCAACAAGAATGAGGGCGTTTGAGCAAATAATGGAGAGGCAGAAGTTGATGAGGATAACGGAACGCTCTGAGCGGATGTACCTGAAATGAAAAGATATAAAAATGTTTAGGGGTTGGATGATACATCACAACATATTTAAAAATTAGATTCTGATTTGCTTGTAGGTATACTTACTTCCAAACAGAGACGTAAATGATGATGAGGAGCAGCAAGGTAAGGGAAGAGACCCCACAGCCGACGATGAGGGTAACAGACGGGAGGTTTGCCTTGTCCATGATCTGTAGGAAGGAAGGCAAGAGCAAAAACATACCTGTTAGCTGTGATTACTAACACACACATAGGCAGTGATGCACCAGGCAAACCAGTTATGCTCACACACACAGGAAAAAAGAGAAAGCCACTGAGGTGGTTGAGCACTATCTGGAAGAGCAGACGGGTCCCTCAAGGCAAACAGCTGAATGGCACAATCAGGCCACGGCTCAGGCAAGGTGACCCCAAGGTGAATCTGTCTAAAAAAAGGAGGGCTAAGCTAACAAATGGCTTGCTTGGGACTCAGCGAATAATGGGGGGAGCGATTTCAAATAATTTGATGTTGTGTGGTTCCTGTTTTGGCATATCCTCAATATTGTGATTTAAATTGCAGCTTGTCTCTTACACCTGGAGGTCTGCAGGAGAACAGGTGGACCGTTATCACGTGTACATTAATCTGCCACCGCTGGCCTCCTCTGATCTCTAAAAGCAACTTAGCGCCCGCTCTTGCTGCCAACAGCGCTGACCATTGTGTGTTGCAACATGGCTGCTGGCGCCTTGCTTATGTTAGATAAGACAGAGGTAGGGGTTGTTTTTACCGCCTGTCCTACTCGCTGCACAAGTCAGCAGGTTACTCCTGGATGTAAAAATCTCAACTTCACAAACCCCCCTTGGCGGATAATTGCTGGTCCCCCCCGCTTATGAATCTCACATTTACTCTCCAGGCTTTTGATGAGGCTTCCAGCTACTCTCACACCTCTAATCCAGTTGTCATCACCTCAGAGAGTGAGCAGGATGAGAATTATTAAGGCTACATCCTTGCTGTGGTGTTATCATTATAGTACTATTAATGTTCTAAGAGAGCAAAAAGATTGGAAACCTTGAACAGAAATTAAATAAACTTTAGCCAAGGCAGCATGGGTACCAGTTGGAAGAAAATTTGAATTGGAATATTTTTCCACTTCTGACAGGGAATCTGGGGTGTAATACAGTTAAGACACTGTGTCCTATTTCCTTTCCTCTCTCTATCTGGGTCGAATCTTGCTCCCTTGGCAAAGTGAGCTCCAGACAGCCAGTTGGACCTACATGTGAAACATGTCCTTGACTGGATCTCGAGCTCTCATTTTGAACAAGATGCTAAAAGACCACCATTCTTCAAAACTATAGTGGTCAAGAGCATCTGCAGTAATAGGAATACAGGGTGCTTTTATGTGAACCGTTATGATTCAAGCACATAAAATAAGAGCCTAACTAACACCCTGCAACATCTGGCTCTTTTCCCTCCGAAGCTCACACCCTCTTTTCCCCTTTTCTGCCACTCAAACCTCTCTGGTGTTCTTCGGGGAAGAGGCTGTTATTAAATATGTCCACAGTGCACATCAAAGGAAGAAAAGATGAAAAGGCAGACGATGTGGTGGAGGTTATGTTGGAGGGGGGGGGGGGGAGTGCATTGCCATCGAGGCATGACCAGACGTCTGTCTCTCATTGGTCTGCATCTCTGGCATTTTAAATCTTGCTGCTGTGACCAAAGAAGAAGGAGAAGTCTAAGCAGGAGGAGGGAAGGGGTGCATGTAATTGAGAATTCAGAGATATTGGCTAAGGGAATTGATTGGTTGTGCTGCTTTTCTTTTAATTAGTTGTATTTTCTACCGTGGTGGGGAAGTTGAGATGAGGTGGGGGCGGGGTGAGGGGGTGCTGTTCAGATTGACAACAGCAAGTCAAGTCAAATCTGAGATGTAAACAAGTTGGAGTGTAAAAGAACACAAAGGATGTAACATTTGAATAATGAAATATGCAGAACTAGATCGCATGTTTATCTGCAAACCTACCAGGAAATGAGAAAAAAACGGAGGGATCTTTATTATATATGTTTATATCCGTTGATTGGATTTCATCTAATTCGTTCTCTATTCTTAGAAGGTTTCAATCTCCAAGGTAACAATTTTATAGAATCTGTAAAAATCTAGATTGATTTTGCGCAGAGATAAAGCAAAGCTTTAACGCACGCATGCTCGAAACCCAGCTCATTTTAAAAAAAGGATTAAGTAATTGGCAATTGTTTTTTTTAATTTCTTTTTATAGGATGAATTCTAGCTTCTGCACTGTTAATCATCGAGATCGCTTTACTCATAATCTTAATATTCTTCTACAAACATAAAAAAACCGTTTTTCTTGTAGAAAATATAACCGCAACATGTTGCTCAATTGTCTTTTTTTATCTGTGGAGAAACGCGCAGGTTCTCCGAGCCGCGGCACCTGCACGGAGACAAAGGAGCGATGCTGCAAAGCCCCTCACTGGCAAACAACAAGTCTCTATTCATTCTGCACCACATTCACGCTGCGGGAGACATTTAGCATGCACATCATGTGAAGCAGAGGGAAAAATGGGGAGAAAAAACAAGCTGTTATAGGGAAGGAGAAAGGAGACTTACCGAGTCGAAGTTGACGCGCGCTAAAATGGCGAAGGTGGAGAGGCTGTCACACACGCATTTGGTTCTGTGTGAATGAACGGGCACCGCTCTGCAGCTCCGAGCAGACCAAGAGCCAAGAAGAGAGGAGCTGCAAAGGAGAGAGGAGAGGGGGAGTTAGGAGAGGAGAGATCTGACAAATCTCTGATCTGAACCTTTTTATTTAGGATTTTCTTTTTAAATCAATATGGGATGGGAAAATATAAAAAGGAATGATATGAATGAACAGAATTACAGCAAGATTATTAATTTTAAAAGTTATACGCATGAAAAATTATACCAAGATTTAACTTGTAGGAGAACAAAAGATGTTGTGTCGTCACTTGGGATACAAAAAATGCATTCTAGGATTCATGAGCATGTGTTTAACTGAAATTTGCATCATGATTAATAGTGACATATCTTCAGAAATGTCACAATTCACACCGTTATCCCATTTTTTATCATTATGATCAACTACAAGATTTATTCACCTCATGTTGGACCAGGAACAAAGTGCCCCATTATAACAGGAGAACATGCAGCATACATTGTTTGCATTTTTAACTGAGGGATTATACTATGCAACACTGAATGTATTTGTGTGTTGCAGTTCCATATACAAGAGAACCCCCAGCTTTTGATTGGTTTCATATAGCCAGCAGATTCAGACTATTATTGAAGGGCAGCCACAGGATAAAAACATTGTTAAGCTTTTCTACAGTGGCATGAGAGAAGCTGCATCATGCGTTATTATCATTAAAATCTGTAGAGCTGTAGTAAACACAGCAAGCCGCTGTTCACCAGGCTCTATCCTGCCTGTGTTGGTGCATTAATCACATTTGCTGTTTAAACTGAATCTAATTTGACTAGAGGCATATGCCCCCCTCTAAAGGTTTATGAGGTAATTACATTTTCTTCTCTAATCTTGCATACCTCAGCTCTGGGTGGTGGTAGTTGTGAATTTTCATTTCTTATTGTTCCTGCATAAATCTTTCCACACTCTATAACTTAAAAAAAGTGAAATCAGATTAAAAAAAACTGTCTGACTATCTGCAACTGTGCCAGATAGTCGATCAAGTCTAAGGGGTCAGCTTGCACGTGCTGCTGTTTTTCTTTGTCCCCCTAGTCAATAATGACAATTTCTTTCTTTCAAATAGGTTTTCTGGTAAGTGGTAGCAGATGGTTGTCTGAAAAGAACCAGCAATTGTAACTCAAAAAAGAACACCATAAATGAGAGTGATGACTGGATGGGTGTTGAAGAACATCAGTTAACTCTTACGTTTCGCTCTCGTCCCATGAGAGGCATGTTTCATTCACAGTGTCCTGCAAAGAAGAGGCAGATGGAGAAGGTTAGTGTGAGGAATCTCTCTGTAGAAAAGGAAAACATGTAGGCTGGAACACCTTGCTACAAATGTGTGAAATCCAACAGCTTGCTGGCAGCGACATGTTCACATTTTATTTTTTCTCCCCTCTCCCTTCTGATGCATTGACTAAACTAAAAACAGCCGCCTATCAGCTGCAGACTCTAATTATTGTGCATGATTTCTCATCATCAAGTGACCATTTGGTCGCTTTTGAGATGTTTGCCAGGTTTCATCTGCCACAAGCTGATGCTAAAGTCCAAGTGTTGCAGCAAATGTCAGGAAAATGTCAGTCTCTCTCTGTGCACTTTACTGCACAAACACCCACAGGGAGGCTGATATTTTTCCATTAGGCTGATCATTAGAGACTCACATTGTGCAGGTGGGGGAACTCGATCTCGACAGGGGTGGACAGGAGAGTCGGGTCGGGTTTAACAATCACAGTTACCACCTTTGAGTTGAGCAGGGTGGTGTTGCTGTAAGGGAAGAGCATATTTCACTTTCAAAGCCTGATCTCACTGTGAAATAAAAATATAGTGAGATGGAGTCATAAGATCAAATATAAAACAGTAAAGTTACCTTTGGAAAGACATAATTGAAGCAAGGTTTCTGTAGAGGACAATGCCAGTCACAAATGCATCATTGCCATCTGAAAAAAAGCAAAATCGCACTCAGTCTACAATCTGAATCTAAAATGCTGTTTTTTTTGTTTTTTAAAAACCTGCTTTTTATTTAGATGTCCTTACCAGATGGTTTGAGTGACAAAGCATCACGGGCCACAGAGATCTTCTCCTCAGAGTTCCTAACCCAATCCAGCATCCCTCTCCAGCCTTTTACTGGGATGGTAAAGTTAGAGCTTGTTGAGGTTGGGCGCTTGTGGATGCTCAGCACTAAAAGGAGAAAAAAATACAATTCAAAGGATTAATTATGAGTAGGTACACTCATAAGGTGTTAAGTTCTTAAATCTACAAAATGCAACCCTCCCTACTCAGTGTGCATTTTTAATTCTTTTTGCAGTATCTCACAGATTATTATATTTGTGCTAAATCTACTTATATTACCAAATTTAACATTTTGCAGGTAGCAGCTGATGGAACTGAGTGTCTATCAAATTGACAATTGTCTGTGTAACAAAGGACAAATCATGTAACCTGAGAAACAAGGCTCACCTAAATTCTCTGTGACCTCATAAATGTCCTGAAAACCGCTCATTTGTGTGCCGATCATATTGACAAAGTCCTCGACAAGGCGGAGGAACCCCTTGATGTTGGCACCCATCTACAAGTGAGAGAAGATGGAAAAAACAAGAACAGTGAGAAATAGCAGGATATAAATCTATTTAACTTGCTCAGTCAAGCAAAGCTACACTTTAGTGATTATTTATGGATGCACGGTTCCAGCCAGTACTTATTATTTCAGAGAGCTCAGCAGCTGACTGAAAAGAGAGGCGAAAACGCAAAATTGTTGCTGCTATGCAACCCCAGAGCTTCCGCATGGCCATAAATGGGTAGGCTGTTGATTCATACTCTGTATTTTTTTTCTATCCTGTCTCTTTTTCTCTCAGTGAAAAGGGAGGACCACCTGACTTGCGTGTCTCTGACGCAGAAGAACAGCGACGTGGGCGCGAGGTGTGTGCTTTTGCATGTGGTGTTCTGTCTGTGTTTCTATACAGCAGTAGCCGTCAGTATGTGGGATGTCATGGAGATGCGCAGATTGCAGAGTGGGAGTAGTGATTTTCCCTGATTCAGAGAGAGACAGTGGCCTCGGTAACTAGACCTCCTGCTCTCAGATCAGTTTGTCCATGAAAGTGTGTTTTTTTGGGAGGTGGGTCTTTCTTGAGAAACTTGCAGGAACATTGCAAGCGTCATGAGTGTGCGGAGGAGGTTTGACAACAGTTGGTCAAACGTGACAAAGTTCTGTTCGGGCTAATCTGAGTTTAACAAATATGATGAGTCAATGTCTGCACATCTCATTTAGGGCTTTTTAACAACTTCTGTTTAAATTAGAAGACTTGAGTGAATAAATTGTTATTTTAGTAGAGATATAGTCTTTGCTCCCCCTTATTCTCACGTACTCTCATTCTGGTATTTCCTTGGGTTCCTTCTTCACACACTCATCCCATTTAGCTAACCTTAGCAAAATAGACTCATCTTTTTTTCCCCTTCGCTTTTATAAACTTACAAAGTCACAGATTCTTATCACTTACCAGTTGTGCCTCTTCCCATTTGTCACGATGTTCCTCCTTCAGAAGGTTGCTGATGGTCTGGACATAGTTCTGCAAATAATCAAATACAAAAGCAAAGGTGTGAGAAGACATCAAGTCCATCTTGATAAGATGCTATTTTTTCCCCCTTTTTTATTAACTCTAAATTTAAAGATCTCATACCTCAACGTCAGCATTGCTCATCCTCAGCCTTGTTCCCTTGTACACCTCTGTGGTGTTCTTAAGGATTTCCATGATAGCCAACAGGTCACCACTGTACTTGGCTTTTTCATCAGAGGAGAATCTCAAGCGGGAAATCACCTCAGCAACACCATCAACACTTTGCCCTATCTGTGATTTGGAGATGTAGTCCCTTGACTGCAGAGACAGAGTCATAAGGATTTATTTCATTTCTTTCTTTTTTACATACCAGTTAATAAATTCTTTAGCACTTTATTCATGATTGTGGGAGGCCTACCAGCATCTGAATATTCTCATAGTTCTTGGAAACACATTGGATGTAGGTGGGGTTCTCCCAAGAAGCAAGACCTACAGCATCGAGGGTGCAGCGACGCAGAATCAGACCTGTTGATAAAATGAAGAACCCTTGGTTTAGTTTTAATATACATGGAGAATAAATCTAATGTAAAAACTCAGCAACTAGAGTGTTAAAGTACCAGAGGCCTCAATAGGGCAGGCAACGGCAGCAACATCTCCTGCAGGGGTTTTCTTCCACACAATGTCTCCGGTGTTCTGCTCAGGACAGATCTCATGGGGCTCTAAAAATATAAAACCAGTGTTTGCACAATTACTTTCTTGTTTGCTTTTGGATTAAAAAAAAATAATTTATTGTGCTGGAGAAACTAACCAGGGCATCTCTTCTCATTGCAGCGCTTCTGCTCTCTGGTTTCACCAGGGCAGGGTTCTCCTCCAAAGAAAGGCCCATCACACACCCTCTGTCTCTGCTGGATGCCTCCACCACAGGTCTTGCTGCAGCTTCCCCATAAGCTCCATGGTTGCCAGGTTCCATTAACTACAGACATTCAAAAAATACACATATAAGCACCATTATATCTTTCCTTTTAAATAAAAAGCAAAACTTGGATCTTTTTTTTTATAACTTACCAGGGCATTCTTTCAGGAAGCAGTTTGCTGTTTCTTTCCAGCCACCATG
This sequence comes from Jordanella pulchra, assembly GCA_034780135.1. Classification (NCBI taxonomy): domain Eukaryota; kingdom Metazoa; phylum Chordata; class Actinopteri; order Cyprinodontiformes; family Cyprinodontidae; genus Jordanella; species Jordanella pulchra. Next base: position 495,118 of record JAUZNJ010000040.1, read on the forward strand.
GCACTCTGAGCCGCCATAGGATGGGCCATTGCACTCCCTGGTTCTCTGCATGGTGCCATTAGAGCAAGAGGCTGAGCAGGTACTCCAGGCAGACCACTCATTCCAGGATCCGTCCACTAGAGGGAAGCAGAGGAGCGTGTACAGAGTTATGTGCAAAGCAGGGACAAGGTGGACACTCTGGCCTCAGCAGACATCATGACAAACTCATTGGAGATATTAACGTCCAGCATGACCGACTTACTGTGAGCGCAACAGAAAGAGAGCTCTGAGTTATCAGCCTTTTAACTGTCAAGTTCAAACTGTGACCTCCAATTTTAAAGCTTAATACATCGAGTCAGCTTATGGATGCAATTATGATTTTGTGCTTGTGAAAAAATTCAGCGATATATATTAATAAGAAAAGCCTCACACACAAAAAACGAACAATATAATAAAGATAAAAGAGTGTCATTGTAACTGATGTGTTTCCAAGATAAAAAATAGTTTCTAAATAAAAATCCTATTACATTTTGGCTCCAATCTTAAACTTAATTTCCTTTGAGGTCCAAATAAATTACACAATTATCTTGAGGTAATGACTGCTCCCTTTTTTTCTCTTGATTTTGTTAACAGAGACACCTGTTGGTAATAAGGTGTAATTACAACAAACCTCTATTAAAAAAAAAAAAAAAAAACCATGCACAATTAGACCTGAAAAAGTCATCTCAGTGCAGCAGTAACTTCAGATGTAAAAGTTTTCTGCTCATGAGTAGGTGCTTGCAATAGAATAGTGACTTCTAATGGGCTGAGTGACCATGAGGGAGGAGTGAGTCACAGGCAGCTGTGAAGAGGCTACTGACTAACATCCACAGATGCTTTTATTCTGGTGACTCAGATGAAATTTCAACCTGCCACTGCAGTTTTGATGATGCTGATACAATTAGGTGACTTGATTAGGCTCTCATAACTGAATCAGTCACACAAAGAGTTAATCATTATATCCTGCTCTTGTTATTGCGGAATTTGAACAAAACAATTTGGACTCTAAAGTAAATATTTAGAATTTTCTTTTTCAAAGTAATAGTACAAGATATGTTATTCACCTGGGCAGACAGCAATGTTGCAGAACTTGGTTTGTCTTGTGGGGCCACGGCAAGGCTGTCCTCCATTCTGGGGCTGCTTGCAGGTGCGGGTACGGTCACGGTAACCGCGGCCACACGTGGAGGAGCACAGGCTCCAGGGGGTCCACTCATCCCAAGCACCATCCACTGCAAATATGCAAAGAAAATACATTAAATAATTTAGACTCTAAAAGATTCTTGACAACTTTCTGAAGGCTTCACCTTTCTCTCATGCTCATGTTAGGATTCATACACTCACCAGGACAGACAACTGAGTTGTTGCATGGTCGGTTCTCACGCAGAGGTCCGGTGCACTGGGTGGTGAAGGAAGAAGTGGCACAGAGGCGGGAACGGCTCTGCCAGCCCTCCCCGCAAGTGACTGAACATGCACTCCACGAGGCCCACTCATCTGTCTTTGAATCTGTTGTGAGATTAACACCTAAGGTTAGAGGTTTGTGTTGCTCTACTTTAGTCATCTGTTTGTGGGAGGACCTTTCAGTTAACTCACCAGTCTGAGTTGCAACAACTCCAGGGTAGGACTCATCAATGTTGTCTCTTTTCAGACCAATAATGGCACGCAGGCCTTGGCTCCTGTTCCTCTCTTTGCCTATGAGAGTAAATAAAAAACATAATTATGGACTTCAAGCCCAGCCACCTGCATCAGTGTTTCTGCTTTAATGACTACATCACAACTTACCAATGCAGGGTTGAGTGTTGCAGGCACGGCCTTCCTCCACTGTTCCCTCACAGACTCCATCCTCCGGCTCGCAGGTTCGGCTGCGCACCTGGACTCCACTGCCACACTCCTGGCTGCACACAGACCAGTGACCCCAACCTGCCCAGCTTTCTGCAGGGAGAAATAAAAAAAGGGAAAGAAATTTTTAAAAGAGTTGGAAACTGTGGAGGGGAACAAAATATAGCAATTCGAAACTGTATTACTACTTTTAAGTAAAATTACCATTCAGTTCTCTTACTTTACATGTAAGAGCAGGAAGTGAGTAATAATATTTCAGCAAGGACATTTCTTTGTGAGCAGAACTGTTCACTCTATCAGATAGACTTTTAATTTAAAAAATGCGACTGTTTGCTTTTATCTACTTGGCGGGAACCTGGTCAGGATGGTGTGAGAGAACATGTTGCTATGGTTACAGCAAGTGCAGCTCTTCGATTTCTGCTGCCAGCCGACTGTGAGGTCTTTCTGTTCCTTTTCAGGCTGACAGACAAACAGGCTCTCTGTGCGAGTCTCGGTGCAAAACTGAGCAATGTGTGAGGTGAACGAGGTGATGTTACTTAGCTCTAAAGAGACAATGGCAAATAACTTAACAGCTTTGATTTGCTTTTCATTATTGTATGGGGTTCCAGAGCAGGAACTTTGACTTAACAGACATAGATCATTACCCCCAGAAGCTCCTTAGACACTCCTCAGTCGGTGGGTAATTGCAGCCTACAGAGTTGTTTAGTTTTGAAGAACTTGACCCCTTTGCTTTGGTAAATCAGTTTGTTTTGATTATAAGACATTTTTTTGTCTTCTTTACTTTTCAAAGTTTATAAAAACAAACCATACTCACTAATAATCTCAGCATCACGTCCATTGTCTTTAGGAACAGGGGTGCATTTTTCAACATAGACGCCACCCCTGTAGCAACTTCCCGGCTTCCTCTTTGGGGCCTCCCAGCATTGGCAGGGGGTGTTCATGATGCCACAGGGATAATCATGGGTACTGCTGTTCAGGCATTTCTCCAACCACTGGCACAACATCTGGCAGGCAGGCATGCTTGGGTTCCTCTTCCCCACAACAAGAAACTCGGCTTTGAATTCGCTAACACCGTGCTCTTCTCCAACAACTGCAACGGCGTTCCTTGGGGCCACCTTGCGGATCTGCAGGAACTGCTTGCTTGACTCCAGGTAGGTGACAGTAGTGGAAGCGTCGCACAACCTAACTACCTCATCGAAGCTCTCCATACCCAGGTAGGTGCGAGAAGTCTCGATGAAGGAGTCAAACTGGAAGGTTCTGATCTGGCGGGGCACGCAGGAATCAGTGGGTTTGGTGATTTTCATGTAGACATTGTAGCGACGTGGATCGGGGTTCTGAAGGGTCCAGGAACATGGAGCGGTGGGCAGGGTGGTCGTGGAGGAGAACACACCAAAGAAGCGACTCTGCTCCAAGGTGGCACAGGTTGCGGAGGCTGGTCCTGAGGGAGTGCAGGAGGTCAAACCGAAAAGCAGGATAAGGGCCACGCAAGGGCCGGTAAGAGCTGACCACGCCATTGGGTCGGCTTCAGTCGAGGACAGTGTTGTTGAAATCTGCGTTTTAACTTTGTTGTTTCTTGGATTTCTTTGTTGCAAGTTACTGCACTTGATTCAGATCTCTTGATTATCTTCGCAAACCCCTCTGAAGATTAGTTGGTTTTAATGCATCAGACTGTTTGTTATCTCAGAGAGGGATCTGTTGGAAAAAAAAGATTAAAAACTCTGTCAGCGTACTTTCAGATTGAAAGATATTAGTATGCACTGCAAAATACAATGCATTTTAATTGAACCTATTGTTAAGCTCATATTTATGCAGCAGGAGTTGTTGTCTGATCTGTATCATAGTGTTTCAGGCTACGCTGAATGATCTAAAATGCCCTGTTCTTTGGAAAATAATTGCTGTGGTGGAGCAATTACAGTCCTTCACAGCAAGCTGGTATCTCCAAGCTCTTGCTCTTTCCTCCCACACACCTAACTGTGTGCGTCAGTCTGACGTCCATACACGCTTCGCCACTGGCGACTGCAGACGCTTAGTAGTGTCATTATTTGTGCAATCCACACTTTTGATAAGAGGTAAACAGGGAAAGAAAAAAAATCCTCTGCAGTGATGGTGAGGGGTGGTAAAATATCCTGCACTGGCATCTCATAAAATGCATCAACAATATTTCCAACATTACTTAGCAGTGCATTCGGTGAAATAATGTTAAATTAACATGCTTTTTGTACATTGTGGTGAATGCATTTAAAGAAAATATATTTAATGCATGCACATTTGGTTACCTTGCAGAGGGAATCTGTGCATATACTTGCCCTGCAGAGTAACATTCTAAATCCCAGCATTACTAAAGTAAAGCCATATAAAAGAGAGGCTTCTTGTGGCTCAGAAGAGAGTAAAGCTGTTGCTCAGCAACAAGTTTTGCATACAGTCGGAGCTGATTTTCTGCTTTATCATGTTTCCATTTAACCTTAATATTTCAGTTCAGTATTTTCATTACAATATGATCTCTGCATTTCATGCATCAGGAACTGGATTATTAGGGACAAATGAATAGGTAGTTCAGAGTATGTAGCAGAAACCTGTATTTAAATGTGGGGTAAATCGAATGGATGAAGCACCATCAGCACAACAAAAGCAAATGTAATGACTGTGAGAAGCATCTGCACTTCTCAAGTAAAGTACTCATAATTACATCCATCACATCTCTCCCACCATCGATGTGTCTCTCCCTCCCCACCCCTTCTCCGTTCATCTCATTTCTCTGAGCGATGCAGCAGAGACCTCTGTCTTGTGTCAGCCTCTTTCTCTCCCCCCGCCCTTTTGAACAACCGGAAACACCATGAATGGGCATCTGATGAGAACTAGTTTGAAAAGAAAAGTCCAGCTGTGGCGGGAGAACTCTCCCTCCCCTCCCCAACTCTTTCCACCCTCCCCATACCTATCTGCCCCTTCCTTTCGCTTGTCCAGTTGCTGTCGTCAACAACAAATTTTGTGCATAACTGGCTGTTTAAAAAATGGGGAGTTTGTTGTTATGGAGACAGAGCTTATTTTCTGCAGGATAGTGTGAAAAACCTCCACATTTACCATCTGTGAAAAGCTTTCTGTTCATCTTAACAGGCACACATTTTTAGAAGTTATGCATGCAGGGATGGATAGGTAAAATCATAATTGACTGTATAAGAATAAAGAATGTTCAGGCATTTGCTTGGAACTGTGATACATGTTGTATCTTGTTAGAGATTAACTGGTAATCATAAGTTGGTATGCTTAGTGAGCCAGAAAGCAAAGAAATAATAGGCAAAACATTTCACCCTCAAAGCCAATACAAGTTATTTTCTTAGTAGAATTCTGCCTTGGAGTGTCAAAGTGTCATACTTTCTGTATTGATTGTTCATCTGATATGATTTGGTAGACTGTTGCAGAAAAAATAACAATATCTGGAAAAATATTCACTCCTTTTGGAGACAAAAAACGAACAGAAATGCACATCTAAATGTGTGTTCACTTCCAAAAAAGCTCAATTTCTTCATTTGCTGCAGGTATTGCAGGTAAATGTGCATGAAAGTAGACTTTTCAGGACATAAAACATTTTCAAGAAAGGCAACCAACATCACTTCATATAGCAGACAGAACACTGACTTGTAGGTTTGAAACATACTTTTGCACCTAAACGGCTTTGCTGCAATAATATGAAATTAAACTCAATAAATTAACGATATCCAATCCAGATACCTAATAAGGCTATTCCTTTAAGCTGCAGAAGTAGAATTGCATTGTCAATAATCAGTGTCAGTCTTTTGTAACCACATACAAATCTTTTAGAATAATTCAAGCATTAAAGGCAAACTAGAAAGTTCTACGGAGCAGCCTGCTGCCTCAGTATAACTTTCTCCTGCCTCTCGTTTCTACATACAGACAAGCGTAATACTCCTTTAATAGTAGCATGGTATCAGTATAAGTTTTAAACTATTCAAATCTGCATTCAAATAAACATTTTTTGTAACAGATGCATGCAAGGCTTTAGTTTCAGAGTTTCAGCACCACGGACAGCGACATACAACTTTCAAACTCTTCGGAAGCAGATTCTCGTAACTCATTCGCCCCTCAGAACTTCACCAGGAACAAAAGACATTCAGAAAGATCCACTTTCCACTTGCTTCTTACCTCGAAAATTCTTCTTTGAAGTCTTCTCAGCGGCTCTCTAACCGCTCCGGTCCAGGCGTCTCGGATCGGATCTGGTAGCAGCTGCTGAGTTCGTCTCTCTCTCGAAAAAAAAAACCTCTGACTAGACCTCAAAGTCTTTAGATCTGCGCTCCTGGCCAAAAACTTTCGCAGTTCTTAGAAGACCGCCGAAAGGATGCGCCAGGTACAAACCCCTCGAACCCCAGAGCGGGGATCGATCCCAAGTTTCAGTGCAGTCCACTCTCACAAGCAAAGAAATTTTAAAGCGACTCTAACCAAACTCCAAAGAGTTTACTACCAACTTTGTTTAGCTGCTATAGCCTGTTCACAAGAAAGGAAGCGGCGTATAGCGAAGGGACAAATTGGTTGTTGTCGGAGCTCCAGCAGACAGTCCGTTCTCGTTTGTCTTTATTTCTCTCTAAGCTCCAGAATAAAAATTGTTGGTACTTCTACTCCCGGCTTCGGAGTCTTCTTGCTTGTGGTCTTTGCACTGCAAGTGGGTCCAGTCTCAGTGTAGCTTGTGGCCTCCACTCGGAGCTATATATCCCACCCCGCCCCTCCCATGGCTTGAAGTTGGAGTCAGTGCGTGGATGGAGTAGCGAACTGAATGAGACAGCATCATAGGAGAGGGAGGGGAGGGGGGAGGAGGACAGTGTGTGGCTAGTATGCGGAGGAGACGAGGCTATGTGTGCGAGCGCGTGCTCACGCGTGCGCGTGGAAGTGTGAGAGAGGGAGTGTGTCAGCGCAAGGAGGAGGGAGGGAGCTGAACCTAGAGAGGGAGGGAGAAAGGATCTTTGCAGGGAGACAAACGATAATGAAGAGCAAACTACGCAGATATGAACGCACAGCCAAAGGTACCGGAAAGAGGTTCAACGGAATAGGTGTGCAGGCAGCAGGGGACGCAATGAGGAGAGATCAATTGTTTTCCAGAGAAAATGCAATGCGACATTTCTGAATGTCACCATAAACAATCGCACAGAGATATGTGATATGTTTGCGCTTTAGAGTTCAAAACATGCATTTATGATGTCTTGGAATTAAAGTTGGATCCCCTCGTAAATGTCATTACACACTCATGATGTTTTTGTTCATCTGTGCAAGTATGATACAAAAATACACCTAGAAAGTCAACAAAATAAAAGTTAAGGTGAGCCGCAGTTAAAAGTGCTGCAATCCAATAGAAACATAGATATTGATTAATTGATTAAAAATTTAATATATATGTATGCATTTTATATCAAATCTATACAATATTACTTTTTGTATTTAAATCAATCACTCCAAAGATGAAGTCTCAGTTTGATTATGCACTGCAATACATTGTATAAGTACCAAACAATTGTAAAAACTAAGATATTTGTAATTTTTATTATCTGTTTAAGTACCACACACAATAAAATAGAAAATCAATCAATTATCACCCAAATAAATATACTTATTTGAATGTAATAATGAAGTATGCAAAATAATGTAAATATAATAGTAATGTTCCAATTTACAAACATGAAGTTAATAATTTCATATTTATTGGATTAATTGTGTCTTAATTATGGAATACTAGCAGTTTTACATTAGATTTATTCACTTTTAAAAGAAATATATATATTTATATATACATATATTCACATAATAACGTAAAAAAGTCGCAATTTATTGCATTACTGGCACTCAAAACCCTGCAGACCATGATGTGATGCAAGCCTGTCTGTCCCTCACTCATTTTTCTCTACCTAAAACCCACACTTACACACACATTAAGGCATGTGCACACAGGAACAAGCTCTCCACCCTTGTTGCCTTTCTGGTTAGTCTCTCTCTCTCCCCGGTATGGTGGGCGGATCTGGGTAGTTCTCGAAGTGTGAAAGGGATAACCTGACGTGGGTGTCTGCCTGTGTAATGCTGGCTTCATTCCTCTAGCTCAAGCTCCACGTGTGAAAAAAAAAATCTAATGAGAATAAAAAAACTGTCAGTCCAAGCCAAGAATCATGCATGAGTCAGGGAGTGTAAAACATGGACACTAATAAATCAGTGATTATCAATCTTGTTCTTTTGTCAACACTACTTCAGTTTACTCAAAAAATGTGGGAGTGAGGAGTCACTTTTATGGGAGGATCATCACATACTTTACAAAACTACACATAAAAACATGTAATTTCCTTTTTCTGATCCAGGATAAATTAGCAGGCAGGTTTGCTCCAGTGTCTTGTGGTCATTTTGACACGTAGGTCTGATTAATAAGTGAAATAGTTTAGATCTGACTTAACTAAATAACTAAATCAAACTATTGTATAAAACATTCACACAATTCATTTTACTAGTTATTTTTATTTATAAAAAACATTTTAGTCCTTCCTCGTGGTGGTACCACTGCATATTTCCAAAGTTTAGGCTTAGATTAAAAGGATTAATTAAATAAAAAAAATGTATTACCTTTCCTTAGTTTTGTTTTTAAGTTTTCTTTTAACTCTGCATTGTGTCCTTACACTGTTTGTAGAACAAAACAAATCCACTGTGAGTCAAACTTAATAACCTCTGACTATTATGAGAGAGACCTCTAGCAAAATAATAATAATAACCCCCCCACCCCCCCAAAAAATGTGTTTATCATTCGGACTGCAGTCAGCAAGTAGGCTTATGACGTCAGACACATGAGTAAAAGACAACAGCCTTTTTCATTCTTCACACATATGCAAAAGTGGAATTTGTCATCACAAACCAAACAATGTTGTTCTCCTGTACCCCAAAAAGGCACATCAAGAATTGAGATCCTACACACTTTATTTTTACGTTACAAGAAAATGAAACTATTGTTGCTTGTATTAGTTGTTAATGGAAAGAGGTTTCACATGGAGGTATCTGCTGTTCTGCTGAATATATTCATTTATGTAATTATTAGTAGTATTTTGTGGCTTTATTATCCTTCCAATTGATATCATTATTACTATCATATCACTAATACAAGCAGTTACAAATCAGAAAGCCTCAATATTTCGTAGAGGTTTACACAAAAAAAACTCTGACTTTCAAGCCCCTTTTTCGTCATTGTGTCTCTTTGCAAAAGAACATTTCACATTATGAATGGAAGCTCATAGAAATTCTTCAAAATGTTATACTTTTCAGAATTTAATTAAAAATGCAAGTGTTCTTACCAGATTTCTGTTAAAGGCTTCTTAGGCCAAACAAGCAACTAGACCTATATTGGATGGAGAACCATCCAACATTTCTTTTGCATTTTTCTCCAGTTTTCAGAGCTATCACTCTAGCTGCATTCCTTATAGTTAAGATCTTACTTTTTATCTTGGATTTTACAAAATATTCTATCAAGAAATTACACTGACTTAGTCAGCAGGACATGGTAAACAACCTCCTAAATCAAGATACTTTTAGTAACATTTAAAGGTTTCTAATAGCCTCTGAGGAAAGCTATTTGTAGTTAGTCTTGGCCTGCACTCCTTATTGCTTTCTCTGTTTTACACGGTACTTTTTAACCAATTACTACCAGCTGTGTAACCCAGTAATCAATTAAACAACCAGCATGTTAGAAGCTGTGAAGAGTTTGACCAAATGTTCAGCAGCTTCCGACAGCCACACAGGGACCAGGAGAAATAATGACCTGTAATGATGGACTGTTAGTCTAAAGTGACAGAAAACACTCAGTGGTAAGTCCGGTGGAAAAACACTGTGCTGTCGCAGGGTAACCACCAAGTTCACAGAAGGACTGCTTGTTTACTGCTAAACTGACCTTACATAACGTTCTTTGACCTGCAGCTGCCGACAAAAGCTGCTAATCACCAATGAATATAACAGTATTGACCTGTGCTCATGCATGGAGCTAATGTGGGAGTAATTAATACATGAATGCGCTTCTGTTCTGGTGCTGATATGGATACAAACCTTGTGAGGCCGTGTAGTTTGTGCCTGTGCTTATTTGCAAGGGAGGCGTGGGCCACTGTGAGCACAGTTATATAAACAAATGCCCATATAAAACAATGTGATAGCAGAATAAAAAAAAGCACATGAATTTGAGGAATCACTACTGAACCTGCAGGACCTCATGCCTCCGCACTTTTTCTAGGACAGCCCTCTTGAAACACAGGTATTTCAGAGGCAGAGTGAAACACTCTCAGGGGCTAGAAAAGCCCCACGTATGGCCTACTCACAGGATGGAGTTTTCTCCATAAAGTGGGTGTGCTTTCTCTTTACTGCTGCTTTAATCTTGCTCTAAAAGTTGTAACTTGAATAACTTATGACCTTTTACAACGGAGAATGGAAATTATATAGCATTTGTTCATTTATGCTACCTCCTTTAAATCAAACACTGCTAAGGTTAAATCCATATCACTTATTGCAGATCTTTTGATATGGTCAGTGTCCTTCTCTGATGCTTCAGATTGTAGTTATGCTTTCATCTGACCTCTAGATGGAGCTGTTCTTAGATTAAACAGCCTCAGGTACAATAATCTGTTTTAAGTCATGCCAGGAGAAAAACATATATCTTGATTAAAAGCTGCAGATGCTGCCCAAAATAAGAAAAGGTATATAGTTCCCTTATCGTTGAACAATGAGGGATAATTTCACTTCAATGTTGTGCTTCTTTTTGTCTGTGCTTTCAGTGAGCAGTGGCTGTTATTTACATAAATGAAATGGGACTTTTGATTTTTGCTCAATTTTGATCCCCAAAACTCTCACTGTGATGACTGCCTGTATTTAAGGCTTTTTGTGGTTAGTTTTGCTTCAGTCTTTCGAGGCTTAATATGCACATACACAAGCCCAAGACTGATGAATGCCCAAGAATAATCTATAAAGCATACACGTTTACATCTGCAATCATTTTTGCATTGATATGATGTTTGATCAATAGAAAATTATCTTACATTCATTGTTACAGATGCTAAAATGCAGAATTGCATCCTATTAGAATAAATTTTAATGGTGCTCATATTGCTGTGTGTTACGAATTCATTTATTTTAATTTTAATTGCATTGACAAAGGCTAAATAAGAAAATAATCTATGTAAAATATGTATACATTTATATATTATGTATGTATATATACATACATACATATATACTTTGAACGTGGATGCAATCATTTTCTACAATGATTCTTCTCCTTCTTTCAACACTAAGAGGTAGAAGTAGGACATATATGGATACATGGAAGGAAAAAAATAAAGAGGAAGAACCTTCTCCAAAACCAATTACAAACTCCCGTGCCTGCAAATCACTTCTCACAAAAGAAGCAATATGTCATTCAGTTGAAAAGGGTCTTAGTCCTCCTAACTGCACAGTACAGATAAACTGCAGCAGTTTCTTTTTCTTTTCTTTCACAGAAAGACTGGCAGCACCAGACTGAAAGGTGGTAAATAAAATGGGACTAGTTGGGGCCTTTAAAGGTAGAAGGAAAGCAAACTGTAGGGCAGTTTTGCAGGCAACAAACAGTTCCTGAAATCATCTAAATGCCCACCTTTGTAGTGATAAAAGGAAGGCTGCAGAAGGCAGATACTTTTAGCTGTAATAGAAAGCCATTGTTCAACAACCCCGAGATTAAAAAGCCTCTCAACAGGAAGTTTTTTTTTCCTTTAAAAAAAAATCAATCTTTGATCACATGGTTTACAGGTCCTTGGAAACATGTTTATACCCCCTGAACTTGCTATTTCTGTCATGGTACTTAAAAAAACAAAAACAAATAAACAGAAAAAGACTAAATCAAAGTAAAGTAGATTAGACCATAAAATGTCCATAAAATGATAAAGTTGAAGGGAAATTATATGGATTTAAAACTTTTCAAACAAAAAACTAAAATAAAGTTTCACAGACAGTTTGCAATTTAAAACATTTTGGATTCAGTTAATATTTTGTAGAATCAACACTGGTTGTATGTACTGCTCTGAGTCTTTCAGGGTATCTATATAAACCTTTAACATGCAGAAACAGAAATATATGCTCATTCCTCTTTGAAAAATAGTTCAACCTCAGCTTGATTAGATGACTCGAATAACACAACGTCTCGTCCCATTATCTCAATTTGATTTTGGCTTGGACTTTGTCTGGAATACCTTAATGTGCAGTGAATCAATCTAGGATACCACTAATAAATGAATGAATTAAGGAGATGTAATTTATAATGTTTCAGAAGAAAACCAGAGTTTAATAAACCTGATAAAAATGTTTCCATTTCAGCCATGACCAAATTGTAACGGTCTGCAACACCTCAGATAAACTTCCATCTTCTAATCGTCTCTGACCAGCTTTCCTGCCTGATCCGAAGTATCAGAGTAAAGGGAAATTTAATTTATATATTTTCAAAATAAGTAAATGAATGAATATTAATATATATTATTGTGAATATATATTATACAATGATAATATATTATCATCTGCACATATTACCATGATTGTTTATTGCAGATTAAATGCATTAAGACATTAGGATTTCTTGTGTATTTAAATTTTATCAGTTAGTCAAGTTGCCATCAAAGAAAAGTCAAAAACAGAAGTCATGGTGGGCGTTTTCAAGCGTGGGTAATGCTTAAGTCTTCCAAATGCTTTGCATGGCATGAATTTAAAATAAAACAGGAATAGTTTTCATCATGGTTCTTTATGCAGAAAATGCCTGGCAGAATAACTTTTGCGTATTTAGATTTGTTGTGCCAAGCACACCAAAGTGTGTGTTTGAAGCCCCTGAAGCAACACCAAATTAAAAAAAAACAACAAAAATCATCCGAAGACCGAGGCAAAAGTTATTCTGTAATAAACAGAGTTCCTTCTTGTGCTTCCTGTGTCCTTTTTTGTGTGTTGACTAACAGCCATCATTCTTCATGTGTGGTTGAAGACACAGTAATAGGTTCATCTTTGGTGGGAGTACAGGCTGCCCTGTCCCTCCACTCCATGATAAGAGCCCTTCTGAAAACGGAGAGCAGATCAGAGCATCAGGACAGGTCATCTGCTCTGACATGAAAGTAATAACGTTGAATAAGAGAGAATAAGGGAACCATATGATAACAGCAAGCAAATTAACTATGGAAAAACAGAGAAATACTGTAAAGGAGACAAAGGGGAGACTGAACAAGAGCCCATATAAGACCTACCACCCTCTTTTTTTACTTTTCCTCCTTGTCTGTTGTCTTTACTTCAGGCTTTTTTCTTGTGTATACCACTGAAGCAGGAAGAATTCCCACAGACAGAAAATTGAGTCATTTCAAAACAATTCTCTGCATTTTACTTAAACTTGATCCATTATATACATCCTTTTTCAAAGATGAACAACTCCAAGCCACACATCCTCATATTTACACATCAGTAATTGTTATTGTTGGACTGACAGAGACAGATATTTTGCTGCTATTGAAATGATAGAAATGCTGCAGGTCTCTGTTTGTGTTTCAGCTCAGTTACATAATGTTTTGCCATCATTATTTTGACTGGGTTATCTTCTCTGTTAGCCCCGAAGTCACCACAGGAAAACACATTACGCAAACAAGCCCGTCATTGTCAAATGAATGCATGTGCACGTTATGATAGGAGATTAGGTTCAGAGACATATCGGGTTTAATTCTATGATTAAAAAACACTATCCTTAAAGAAATATTTCATTTGGATCTCAAAAACTATGAATCAATAACATCAGAGAGGAACTGCCCTTTCATCTTGGAGAGACATATACAGAAAAAAAAGGTGCAATTAGAAAGGTTTTATTGACATGAATGAAATAAATTCAGAAAACATTGATGCTGTGAACTGACATTCTTTTGGATGAGTAGCCTATGAAAAGGATTAGAGTAGTCATCCCCCCGGGGACCAGACACTGGTGATGGAATGAGCCTGAGGGTGAGTGGGACTTAGAATAGCCTGAGTGAGGGAGGAGATGGGGCTGAGGTGGGTGAAAGTTCGGATGGCTGCTGCAGGGAAGCTGGTCCAGAAGCTACATGAAGAGGATCTTGAAAGATGATTGGCTTTGGAGGGGTGTGGTCCTGATGTTGATTGGCTGGAACTAGTATGTAGGACATCAGCAGGTGGTCCAGGTGAGGATGATAACTGGGGTTGAATTTTCACTTAAGCTTAGTATGTTTCAAAACAGAAAACAATTTTCTTATCAGTAAAGCCTGAAATAAGCTTTAGCTACAGCCTGGTAACACAGAGAAACCCCTTCATTCAAAACATGTGTTTTTCCCCATAGCTCTGTAGCCTGGTCATGGGCATTGTAAGTAAGATACATTTACTCATATCTTTTTATTAGATCATTGATAATCAAACCTCTTAAAGTTCTTGTTGTTTTTTTTTACCTAGAATATTAAGATGCAGCTTCATCACGGATTTCTCATCGGAGCTTAAACTAAATGAATGACAGACTGCATATTGATATTTAGACTTCCCTCCCATCAACAATATGTCTGGCATTAGCTTGAAGCAAGGCAGAATGACATGTTATTTTAAGAAAACTAAAATCAAACTGTTGGGTATTTGAGTGATATGATAAATGGCATTTTATTTTTGTTATTTTCTTCAGAGGCTATATTACTCTAGTGCAGGTAAACATCACAGGTAAAAAAAATGCTGATTATGTTTAGAAAAGTTAAACAAAAATACTTAAATGATGCCAGAATGTTCATGTTTTGAGTAAAAGCTTTGGTCACAACTGATCATTCACTGTTGTTCTAAAATACAGGTAGGTTGTCTGTTAGATTTTCAAGCTACTTCCTATCTACCACCTATTTACATAATGTAAATACTCTCAGCAAATCTTTGCCTGCATTATTAGCTTTCTTGAACTAAGTGTTATAAGTTGTATTGTGTTGAATCCAAATGCAGAAGAGAGGAGGTGGACAGAATTGTGGTTTGGATTATATTTGAGGAACAGAAGACTTAAAAAGCCAACAGCAACCATTAAGGGAACCTAAAAAGAAGAAAATAGTGAGACTTGAGAATCAGAAGAGGTGGACTTTAAACAAACCTTTAGTACGATTCATTTGAGAGTAATTACTGGGACAGAGAAGAGATGAGTATGATTACACTGATGTAGAGCACATGAAAGGAACAGAGAGATTAAGGCAAGCCAGGAAAAATGAGGAGAGTCAATAAAATGAAAATTGGATTTATAATTCAAGTAGCCACAAAATAAGAAGACAGAGCTAAATGACACAAAGCATAAAAACCAGACAAAATAAGCTTAATGTAAAACGGATCATGACTCCTGTTTTCTCTCGTTTATGCTTTACATAGCTCTTTAATTCAGAGATGAGACTCAATATAGATAGTAAGACAGCGGAAAACCTGTAAAAAGATGATGACAAATGTCTTTCAAGTAGATACTGGTAAAATTATTTGTGCCCAAACTAGTCGGCTTATGCTTTTTTTGGGACCAGGTCACTGGGACTGCATCTCAGCAGAGACCCCCAGACAAGCTGCTGCACATTGCTTATACATGCTCATCCAGGAGAATAGAATTCCTGCAAATCAATTCTCAATTTTTTAACTGATTTATTAGTATGATTTGATTAAATCGACTGTGTAAAGGTCTTTAAATGGCATCTGAAGTTAAATGGTGCTGTACAGATATATTGAATTTAGCTGAATGTAACTTTTCAGACAGTGGACAATCAGCAGGGCAGTCCCAGAGGTTTCTCTCCTCATAATCAATAACCCACTGTGCTCATCGTTTGCTGCACACTTCAATTTCCGTTTATTGCCGTATCTACCAAATATTTGTGTGGCTCTGACCAATTTGAACTCTGTGAAGGGAAAGGAAAGAACTTTTGCTGCTTAAATTGAGACCGGAAATTTTCTTTTTTTCTCAAACATCCTGCAGAGCCAAAAACAAATCCCTTCGTGTCTATCTCTTCAGCTAGCTTCTCATTTGATCAGACTGCATTGTTTACAAAAGTGCGCAGCTCACATCATGTTGATCCACATAAGATAGACTAGTGATTTGCCGAGGACAAAACATCCGGTGTAACCCAGCTGAGGCTCCCCTGCTGTTGTCACTTTCAGTGAAAACAACAACAACAGCAAATACAGCGACCTAACAGCACAAACCAAACTGTTCTTAGTCACCGTCATGCCTTTGAAAGGACCTAGATTCATTAGGTGTTGATGGGACAGGTGGTGTTATTAAAATTAAAAACAGAGAGGAAAGGAGAGAGTCCTACAGATAGAGATATCTGTGGGTATATAGCAGAATGAGTCACAGGAGTTTCACAGCTCTGAGTGCCAGAGGAAGGCCTCTCTTCAACAGGTTCTTGAGAAGGAAAATGATTCAGCTGCAGGAAAGACATACATGGTGTTACCTGTCAGTGAGTGCTGTGGTAAATCCCCGACAACAGGAGCGAGTGAGAAAGCAGTAGAAATCTGCACAAAGCAGGGCTGGCCTTGAAGCTATGACTAATACCGAGTAAAGTTATAGACAAAGAGCAACGGTTGTCACAAACCAAGTAAAGGTGTAATGAGTATTCCTGTTAATTTAAGGAATTTGGTGTATAAATTGCAAAGCAGGAAAGCAATGCTAAATTTTGAAGTAGAATTTCATAGAGAACCGTAAGAGGTAGTTTGGCTGCAAATGCAAATGAATAGGTCAAATAAAACAAGAGTCTAAAACACGATATGAAGCCAAACTGTGGTGATACTCTATTTTTTTTCCCTTGAGGACCAAAGTTTGTATCCCACTTTCTGTGACACCGGAATATAATGGAAAATGTTTTGCTAAAGATCAATTTCCTGAATGTTTTTTCATTTATTTTGTTGTTCATTTCAGTAATTATTTTCTTTCTCTGTAAATGAACAAAATGCAGTTTGTTTATATCGTCTGAATTCACAACAAAAAACATGCACACTTTTGCCACGTTGCCAGTTTTTTTCTTCAGCAATTTGTCCCCTTTTCAAAAAACCCCCAAAGGGAACCAATTTTGACAAAACAAAGAATGATGGTATTTAATAACATTTTTGTCTAAAAGAATAACATTACTAAATAGGGTTGAAATTGATTAATGTATTTACTTAATTACTTAATGTACCGGGTAAGACCGATTAAAGGATAAACAAGAAACCAAGACAAAGGGAATATAGAAACTCATAAGCCATGAAACAGGTAACAAAATCACTGCCAACTTTGACAGTTACTGTTAGATGAGAAAATATAGAAGATGCAATTCTACAATTTAATATAAATCGGTGCCTAATAATTAGAGAAAAGAGCTATCAGGTGAGAAAGAAGACCCTCACAAAATTATACCCTATACCCCAATTTCTGGTTTATATATACATTCAATATATTTCAAAGACGCACAAATAAATCAGTGACAATATTCATTAAAAAATTATGGCTCTATTTTAAGGCTACAAAAGGCTAAATATAACAACGCAGGTATAAAATCAAGGTGTAAATGTGAAGCACGAATGTTATTAGCTCTCCCAGCCAGCTAACACTCAAACTGGCACCCTGTCCCTTGGCTGTCTTGGTTGTTCCCCCATAGCCAGACTACAAGAAAAGAAGTGCAATCACAGCTTTTTATCATCCTCAGTGTGCATGTCTATTAAAGTCCCTGCAATTATAGCTAAATAGGTGTTGTAAATATATCAAAATAAACTTAATGTGTTGGTGGTTTTTCTCTTTGGAAAACAGTTTTGGGACAGACATACGTCCCAGTAGGATAACAGTATAACATTCTGTCTCTTTGTACACAAGCAGCAGAGTGATGAGCTGTTCGGGCTTAAAAAGGGGATTATGTTCATTCTGTTCTCTACAAGAGTCAAATTATGCAGAGCAAAGCTGTCCAAGAAGATCAGGGACAATTTTTCATTATGTAATACTTTCGTCTGTGTTTAGTGAAAACAAATACCACCTAATTATAATAGATTGGGATCTGATTGGGCTGAAAAATAAAAGATCAATTAGCACTGTTACCTCACCTTAGGAAGTTTCAATGGTTAGAATCCCTTTCCTTGAAGAATTTACATGATCTTTTCATGCAAGAGTCGGTTGTCTCCAGGTAATCTGTTATCCTGAAAAGCTGACTGGTCTCTCTGAATTCTCATTAGGATTGGGTGTGTGCATTTATCATGTGTGTCTGTGTTGCCAAGTGATGCACTTCCAACCTCTGCACAGTGTAGTCTGTCCCAGTGAAGGCTGGAGATGGGGATCAAGTACCCCTCGAATCTGTAAGAATAAAGCAAAATAGAGAGTTTAATGCAAATCCATATACCTTCATTTTGGGTGGATCCCCCAGGGTCATTGTCTTCTCCTTTGCCCTTTTCTCTCCAGCTCAATCACAGGTTTAATTAAAGTGTGCTTGATGAAGGTGGATTTGTGCACTCTCATAAGGTCTCTGGGGCGTTTGGAACAGAACACGTCCACAGCAAAGATCTTTCACTGTTTGCAACAGGGTACATGAGTAAGATGTTCACACTATTTCACATCAAACCTACCTGCAGTACATGTTGAAGACAAGCTCAGTCTGAGGCTTATGTGACAAAACCTAAAAAGGTATTCTCACAGTTTCAGGTGAGAGGTTCGCTCTCTGCAATAAATGTTTATTCATTTGTGCCAGTAATGCTGGAAGGTCATGTAGATGAGTTCATCCTTTGGTTATACTTGTACAAAAAGCAAAAGAAACAATCTTATCTGTTTTAATTTAGCTTATATGATGGTTAGTTAGCACTAGAGAACTACAAGTAGCAGTTTGACAGATTATTTTCTGAGTGTTTTATAAAACTCAACTCAACTCTTAATTTTATGAATTCTGGAGAGCTGTATATTTAATCACATAGCTTCTGCAGAAAAAAAATGAATGAGAATCTGTCAGTTTATCATTTCCCAAATGTAACTGATCCTATATTATCTCAAACAAATCAAACAAGTGTTTTGTTTATCCAAGGTGTCTGATAAAAACTTTAGGTCTATTTTCTGCAGGAATCCTCAAATTCGGTGCCCAAGCTAAGTATAAAATGAACACTAAGCAGTAATAGAAGTAACTTAAGTATTTGCTCTGCGATTTATGGAACAAATCAAAGTTCATAAATATCTTTTGAACACATCAACTAATTTTTCTCACCTATCTCTACAGTTGAACTATGCTAAAATTTTCCATAAGAAGTCACCAGTCAGACAATGGAAATAAGCTGACTGCAATTTCAGGGTCTATTCAGTCTTTTAAGTTGCTGAAGTAAAACAACTGTACATTAACATCAAGCAAGTTAATACCTATAAAGTAAATTAACAGATAAATAGAATAATTGATAAATGATTTAGAATCAATTAAACTCCTTCTAAATGCAGGTAATTAATTTACCAGTTTACTATATGTTATAACTTTGCAGCATTATGTTTTCCTGCAGATTTATGGTTTATGTAAAGGATGCATACTGCTAACATGATTTTGCACTTTTTAGAGCAGAAAACTGCAGGTAATGACATGATGACATTTACCCTGAAATGTGAATTATAGGTTTTATTTCAATGCAGATGTACATGGATAGTCAATCACTTTGCACTCTTTGTTTAAATGCATTGCACGATGCACACAAACACACTGAGCAGGGCTTTTGCATAAAGTGCAACAGAGGACAGGCTTTTTGCACAGGTAAAGCAGCTTTTATTGCAGAGAGTAGAGACTAATGCAATGCTATCTAGGGGGCTGTCACTTCTTTTGGTCTTCTTATTCTCTCTGTGGAAAAGTGAGAAAGTTATAACATGAACAGCATTACTTGTTTTTAATGTTTGCTTTACTCAATTTTTGCAGGGCATTTATTTCTTTATTCTCTTGCTGTCTCTTGCTCTCTCCTTTGCTCTCCATCTCTTGCACACATGTGAGGCTGAAGGGAATGTGGGAGTCTGCAAGGATGACTCATCTTTTGCACACCTCATCTTCTGCTGACCATATTTGGGCTTCCCGGAAATCCATTTTCTTGCTCTTGTCTGGTGGAGAGGAACAGGCACTGCAGCAACAACATGAGTTCCTTTTTTTCTAGTTTCTTCTTTCTTTTGTGTTATTCTCAGATCAAGGCCCTGTGATTGGTGTACAGAGATTTGTTCATGACCAGAACAAATATTGTGACACATCTTTCAATGTTCTTCAAGGCCTCATCTATTCAAAAAACGGCTTCACATTCTATGCTCCAAGATTCAAGTAAAACCTATATTAATAAACAAAATTCTTTGCTCCTGCTGCATTTAAATTGTACGATTATGTGCAGTCTTTCTCAGTATTTTTCTGTTAAATCCTTATACATACTTGATTTGCATCCTTTTATATTTCAGCCGAACTCTCATTCTAAACATTAAACAAAAAAGACAGCTAGTTATTTACACATGTTGCAGTTTCAACAGATCAAAAAAGCCTTTTGCTCTGATTACATCTTTCCGTCTAAATGCAGATGTAAAAAAGTCCAATGTACACAAGTATATAGACTTCCATGATGACAGTATCACTTGCACAAACTATAACATAGAATGAGAGACAAGATGAGGCTCACACATACACTTGGCTCCATGATTTCCCATTTACACTTTATCAAGTAAATCCTTTGTTTCCAGAGAAACTATACAGCTGAATACATGCAGCACACAAACATCAGACTTTGATTAGACTGAGGTGTTTTTTATTACAAAGTGTCTGTGATATTCAAGGTATGGAGGGAATCTAGCTGAAAATGAGAACTTTCAGCTTTACCAGAAAAAATTTGTTCCTCTAATAAATGAAGTTCTTAGCCCATCCACTTTCTTTTACCTTATTTGTAAGAGAAATATTTGTCAACCTTACTTATTTTTGTCCTTAAATTAGTTTGCTTATCAAAGTTTTATGATAATTTAGTCAAACTAAATACAAAAGAGGTAACTATGAGTCCTTTAGCAGGTGTTTAAAGCAGTGGTTTCCAATGTTTTTAAATGTCTCAAGCATAATATGAATGTACAGTTTGCACATTTCTCAATAATCCTATTGAGGGTTTGATATTTTTTATACCACTAGGGTGTGAAATTACTTCTACTGTGCAGGCTCTAATTCGTATTATCTAATTTTATATCTAGCTTTCTGTGTATCTATAAGCTTCCATTTGTCATTAAAAAAAGACTTTTTTAATGACAACAAGATCTTCCTAACAGGTACACAAATATATGGAAAAGAAGACACCTGACATCACAGACAAGAATTGGATACGGACTCTTACCTTCTTCAAGATTTTTGAAAATAAACAGCCGATGAGTGCATATTTTTCATCGCTGACCATAAATATATTTCTTTGAGGATAATGAAACAGTTGGGACCTTGATTTTATTAAAAGAAAAACCTAAAACTGAGAGATGAGGACACAACACAGCTCACGCTGTGGCGACAACAGACAGATTTAGCAGAGGCTCCAGCCAAGACACTCAGGCCAATGTTAATAATAATACATTTTATAAATTCTACACAAGTGTCATTTGTGAGCATAACACTTCCAAGGTAGGAAAATGTGTTGCTTCTCATTTTTTTTTACTTTTACTCTTTGTGGAAATTTAAATGATAAGCAAAACCAAATGCCCCTTCATGTTTAACTAATTGCCTCTAATAGTGACTTTCATGTTTAACTAATTGCCTCTAATAGTGACTTTCTTTCTTTCTTTCTTTCTTTCTTTCTTTCTTTCTTTCTTTCTTTCTTTCTTTCTTTCTTTCTTTCTTTCT